>OOFC01014390.1:43883-58509 GCA_900323345.1 Pseudochromis fuscus
CATGTAACTTTGTGGCCTTATAACTTCCACACCGTTAATGTAAAATCTAAAAGCTTCGCAATTTAGCATCCCCAACTTGTGAAGGTGGGATTTACAAATTTTGAAGTCAATCGGTGAAATTGTAGGAGGAGTATATCACATTCCAATGGTATGAAATCGCCAAAAATGACTTTTCAATCCAAAATGGCGGACTTCCTGTTGGGTTTAGAGTATGGCTCCCACTGGATTTTTTGTTCGTCCTGGAGTGTTCTATGTGACTCTAAATTTTCGTACCTGTACATCAAATGGTTTTCCGGGGGTGGCATTTAGATGGCGCTAGCGAGCTCATTTTTTGACACCTATATACGACACCTATAAAATACAAAATTTTTCACCAGTCCCCATCAGCATGCCAAATTTCATGAGTTTTCGAGTAGGATAAAGGCTTCAAAAAAGCAATTCATTCGCCGAAAGAATAATAATAATAATAATAATAATAATAATAATAATAAAAAGCGGAACAGTTACAATAGGGACCTCGCACCTTCGGTGCTCGGGCCCTAAAAATGGTGATGCGAGAAAGTCAGTAGTTACAACAAAACATATGCAGTGTATTTATTTTTAACTTGATTCATGTTTTGTTTCTGTTTATCTTGTAGTGACTTGCAGTCTGCAGAAGGTTTTAGACAATCACAAGATCAACCTTAGAAAAAGATGTGAATTTACAACAGAAGGGACTGCAGAAGCTGGCACCCACCTGAACAGGATTTACACAGAGCTTTACATCACGGAGGGACAAAGTGAAGGAGTTATTGTCCAACATGAAGTGTGGCAGCTTGAGACAATATCTAAAATGGAAACCCTGCGTGACACTCCAATCAAATGCCAGGACATCTTTAAGGTCTTGCCTGGTGAAAAGAAATCCATCAGAGTGGTTCTGACAAACGGCATCGCTGGAATTGGAAAAACCTTCTCAGTGCAGAAGTTTACTCTGGACTGGGCGGAGGGTGTGGAAAATCAAGATATCAGCCTTGTCCTTCTGTTGTCCTTCCGTGAACTCAACTTGATCAGAGACGAGCGGTACAGTTTTCTCAAGCTGCTTCATGATTTTGATCCAACGCTGCAAATGGTCACAGCAGAGACACTTGGTCTTTGCAAGGTTTTGTTGATTTTTGATGGCCTGGATGAAAGCAGACTGTTGTTGGATTTCAGGAACAACGAGCTTGTGTCCGATGTCACACAAACATCATCAGTCAGCGTGCTGCTGATGAACCTCATCAAGGGGAATTTGCTTCCCTCGGCCCTCCTTTGGATAACGTCCAGACCTGCAGCAGCAAATCTGATCCCGCCTAAATATATCAACAGAGTGACTGAAGTACGAGGATTCACTGATGGTCAGAAGGAGGAGTACTTTGGGAGGAGACTCAATCAGAACTCAGTCTCAGACAGGATCATTTCACATATCAAGGCATCCAGGAGCCTCTACATTATGTGCCACATCCCAGTTTTCTGTTGGATCACTGCTAGTGTTCTGGAGCAGATGTTGCAGACTGCAGACCAAGAAGAACTTCCCAAGACCCTGACTGAGATGTACTCACACTATCTACTGGTTCAGACCAAGAGGAAGTCTCAGAAGTATGGTAAGGGCTCCAGGATGACGCATCAGGAGCTGATGGAAACTGACAAGGAAGTAATCCTGAAACTGGGGCAACTTGCCTTTGAACATCTGGAAAAAGGGAACATCATGTTCTACCAAGAAGACTTGAAGAGATGTGGTCTTGATGTCACAGAGGCCTTAGTTTTCTCAGGACTGTGCACACAGATCTTCAAGAGAGAGCACGTACTGTTTCAGAAATTGGTTTACAGCTTTGTTCATCTCAGTATTCAAGAGTATCTCGCTGCTGTTTACATGATGCACTCTTACCAGAACAAAGACGTAAACGTACTGAGGAAGTTCTTAGGAGATGACTGGGATACAGATGGCAGTGACTCAGGCCTGGAGAGCTTCCTCAGTAGAGTTGTGGACAAATCTCTAAAAAGTGGTAATGGCCACCTGGACCTGTTTGTCCGCTTTCTTCATGGCTTGTTATTAGAGTCCAACCATCATCTCCTTGGAGGCCTGCTTGGCTGGACAGCAAGCCGCCCAGAAAGCATCCAGGGAGCAATAAACAACCTGAAGAAGATGAATGCTTACGACATCTCTCCTGACAGAAGCATCAACATCTTCCACTGTCTGATGGAGATGAATGACGACTCGGTGCATCGGGAGATCCAGGAGTACCTGCAGTCTGAGAACAGATCTGAGAAGAAACTCACTAAGACTCACTGCTCAGCTCTGGCCTACATGCTGCAAATGTCAGAAGAGGTGCTTGATGTTTTGGACCTGAAGAAGTACAACGCATCAGTAGATGGAAGACGGAGATTACTCCCAGCGGTCAGGAACTGCAGAGAAGCTCGGTCAGTCCAGATGTGAATGTAAATTTTGTGTTACACCTAAAAATATCTTTGAGTTTGTCTCATAGTGACAAAATTTGTAAATCAGTCATAATTGGTAAATCTGTCCTGAACCTTACCTGTATTATAACTGTGTTTTATGTTAGCAGTAACACATTAAGTATGTATTTTGCAGCCTCTCTGGATGTGGACTCTCTGAGGGGCATTGTGAAGTTCTGTCCTCAGCTCTGATGTCCAACCCCTCCCATCTGCAAGAGCTGGATCTGAGTGAAAACGACTATGTGCTGGATTCAGGAGTGAAGATCCTGTCCATTGGACTGGAGAGTCCAAACTGCAGGCTGGAGAAACTGAGGTTAGACAGACATTTCAAACACTTCCACTGGTTCCTCTCCTTCTTCTTCTTCTTCTTCTTCTTCTTTTTTGTCATACAGGTTCAAAATCCCTAATACTTGACAGAAAATTAAAATTACAGGGCTGTGAGTTGGATCCAGCCCAACATGTCTATAGGAAATTGCTCAAATTTGTTTGCCTTATTTAGTTTTTGCTGCAAAAAGGAGTGTTCAAATAATAAATATAAAAACTGTTCGGTAATGAAACCCTTAAACCATACTTTCTTCTCTGCAACTTAGGCCTGCTTATCACTGTTACATGAATTGTAATATAGCATTTAATATAATGCATCTATATAAGGCTGATAATTTGCTGATCCACAGAAGTGAAATGGGAATGTCCCTCTGCTTTTAAACACCCGATGCACCCAATGATTTGGGATCTCTCATATTTTTTTTTAGACTGAAGAACTGCAGTTTGTCAGAAAGTTGTTGTGATTCTCTGGCATCAGCTCTGAAGACCTCCTCCTCCCCTCTCAGAGAACTGGACCTCAGCAACAACAACTACATCAAGGATTCAGGGGTCAAACTGCTGTGTGTTGGATTGGAGAGTCCAAACTGTAAACTAGAGACTCTGAGGTCAGGCAGCATTTTATTAACTTATTAATATATATATTAAATTTGAAATGTAGTTATAGTTATGATGAATCACACAAGCCTCAAGGCTTCACAAATTGATCTCGGTGACCACATTGATAACAGCATAGACAGACAGCGATTGCTCCAACAAAAGCTGCAAAACCAAGTGCACAAAGCCTGAGAAATACTGTAGATTAATTAAACTTTATTGTGTATGCCATAGAGATTTGGTTCCAAATTGATCTGGTGATAGATTTATTTTGCTTTTATTTAACAAGGAAAAAAACCTGTGGTTAAAAATCTCTTTTTCAGGAGCATCCTGGCCAAGACAGGCAGCAGCACATTTAACAAAGCTAAAGACAGACGATCACCAGCCATACATACTGGAAAAAATTAAATAATCATTTTCAATTTAGCACATTTCTGTCAGAATTTGTTAACAAAAATACAAAAATCCATAAACCAGACAGAACATCTACAAACAGATGTGTCTGCCTCCCAGTGTTCCTACATCCAACTTATTTCAATAGATACCTTCAAAGACTGGTGAAGAGCATCAGCATTGGCAGGAAATGTACAAACATCATAACAATGTATTTGCTTACTAAGAACTATCTTTGTTCTGTAACCAGATTAAGTTGCTGCAGGCTGTCAGAGAGTGGCTGTGCACATCTGGTCTCAGCATTGAAGTCCAACCCTGTCCATATGAGGGACTTAGACCTGAGTAAAAACAAACTGAAGGATTCAGGAGTAAATCTTCTGTCTGCTGCACTGAAGAGGTCACAATGTAAAGTGAAGACTCTCAGGTGAGTTCATACCTGTAGATCAAATATATTTAACATGAGAAATATCTGACATAGAATACAGATGGTAAAAAGGAGTTAAAGGAATAGAAACCAAAGATAGATTTTGACATAAACAAGCTCATAGAACTAAGATATCCAAAGTCCAGAAGTCGGTCCTGAAGCAGAAATCCCTCATCATGGATGACTTCATAGAAGCTGCCATTTTATCTTCGGACCAATCAGAATAATAGAAGGATTTTCTGATTGGTTAAAATCACCCATTTTTTTTTAAGTGGGATTAAGGGATTAGGACTGCCATACAAAAACTTTTTCATAAATGGTCAAATATGCCTGAATTGTTTCTTATTGGGTGTCATTATTACAAGTTATCAATCTGTGCATGTATTCATATTCTATTTCTTTAATGTTATAGTTTAAATTTATATTTTACATAGACTCTGTCATTTAACAGGCTGTGTAGTCTTTTACAAACTGCAGCTCAGTTATGGCATAATCCAGTCTTCTCTCTCTACATGGTGGGCTGTCTAAATGCAATTTGTATTAATGTGTATTTCACAATGATAAACAAACAACTATGATACTTCCATATTCTCTTACGCACCCTCTTACTTCCTTTCTTGTAATTAAATTGTTGCATTGCAGCAAAAAAAAATGTCACCAAGATTTGATGAAGTATCTGAAGTTCTGTACAAACTGTTTGCTGCTTCTAAGAAATAGGTGAATGGAGCAAATATGAGGATCCTGTTATAAAGAAATGTTTTTTTATTCATTGTGTTATATTTTGTGTTATTCCCGTATTCACAGACTTGACAGATGTGGGCTGACGGAGAACTGCTGCACGTCTTTGGCCTCGGCTCTGACCTCCGAGCCTTCCAGCCTGAGAGAGTTGGAACTGAGTTGCAATGACCTGCAGGATTCAGGAGTCAATCTGCTGTGTGTAGGACTGAAGAGTCCACATTGTAGACTGGAGGCTCTGAGGTCAGCCTGCATGTGTTTTTGAGTTTTACACACAGACTGTGTGTAGAAATGTACAAAGCAACTGGGTCTCAAAATTGAAGCGTATGCAGAAGAACAAAAAAGTGCTGATGGCTGCTGTCATTGGTTAAAGTCACCTCCTTATCAGTGATCTGCTGCTCCATCTGAAAATAAATTCATCAATGTGTAGATATTAGGCTTCAAAAACAGAAAGATTCATGATAACTTCATCCGTTCTGTATACAGTCTGTGGTTTTACAGTAACATAGATATTAAATACATAATACACTGACATCAGTATGAGTGAGCATGTTCTCTAACCACATGTTTGATTGTTTGTGTAGACTGAGGAGCTGCTGGTTGTCAGAAAGCTGCTGTGTGGCTCTGGCTTCAGTTTTAATGTCAAACCCCTCCAGCCTGAGGGAGCTGGACCTGAGTGAAAATGATCTCCAGGATTCAGGAGTGGAGCTGTTGTCTGCTGGATTGCAGAGTCCACACTGTCGACTGGACACTTTGAGGTAAGGAATCTTTTTTTAAGATGTTTTTCTTGTTGTGGTGGAAAAATTAGAGTAATTATGCAAGTGCTATTTGCATATGGAACCATTACTCAACTCTGTTTCACCAATATTTGGATGTAATAAATTGCATCTTTATAATGTCTCCATGAAATTGTGCAGGTTGATCTGCTGTCAGGTCACTGAGGGAGGTTGTGCTTTTCTGGCATCTGCTCTGAAGTCCAACCCGTCCTGCCTGAGAGAGCTGGACCTGAGTAAAAACCACTTGCAGGAATCAGGGGTGACGCTGCTGTCTGAGCTCCTGGAGAGTCCACACTGTCGACTGGAGACTCTCAGGTTAGTAGTATGAAACCAACAAAGTGTGCTTACGAAGATTTCCTACAGCTGAAAACAGGATGTTGATGTGGTCTATCTTTGATGAGCAGAGGCCAGTGAAGACAGGAAGAATCCCAAAAGTGTTGGTGGAGTATAGGTGGCAAATTAACTGTCCTGTGTGATAAGGTGGTGATAGGAAGGTGGTGGGTTGTGATGGACATAATAACAGAAACAGTGAAATTTAAAGAACAGCCTCAGTAGACTGATTAGCCAGAAATAAATAAAAGGGTGACAGCATGAACAAGAAGTAATGGAGTAGATGGGTGTGTGGAAGAGGTGAGGAATTAGAGTGTGAATATATCTATGTGTAACAGATCTATATCTATAACAGATTTTCCTCAATGAACTGATTAGCCACAAGCTTTTAGCACAGATCAGATCAGATCAGATCAGAAATCAGTGTTTATTCATTTAAACTTGAGCTAAAGTTCCACAAACGGCCGCTCTCCCAAGTGAACATCTGACAAATAAAGGATAATGTGATTGCGTGATGTGTTTGGTATAACCTGTACATATTTTTTCATCCATACAGAATAGAGTAAACCTCGAGGGCATCATCTCACCACAACATGTAGCTGACCCTGAGGCTGCCACGTTCACCACATGGCTACAGTCAGAGATCTGTTATGTAGGGATCAGTGAACTGTTTCTGAGAGTACTTCAGATTTGCACCAATGACTTTTTTTTTATCATATTTAACTGTTTTTATTTATGTCTATTTCATCCTTGTGCTTCACAGGAGCTGGTTGTTTCTGTGCTGTGGCACAGTGCTACCTCATCATCAGTTGAGGATAAGACATTTATGTTGTTACACAAAAACTACATTTCTGTGACTTATATGCAATTTTTGACAAAACTGAGATAAATTATACTAGAATATAAATGTATGTGTATAGTTGGTTTCTAAAACTGTTTCAATGCTTCTGTAGTCACAATGTGCAGACATGTTGGATGTATACAATAATATGTTAATAATAGAACAGTGAAGAAATGTTTAGTAACTGAACTTTCAACAGATGTCATTTTTTTATTGTTTCACAGTACCTGTTTGAGTCTGGCCAAGCTACAGGGAATAACTGCACTGTTGTCACATGTTGTCTTTGTATTTTATTCATGATTTTTATGTTGTAACAATGGACAAAAATGGACAAAGGTGTCATGCACCTGAACATCATCCCTGTTTTGCTATTAAAGATGAGACGTTTTTTTGTGAAGCATGAATCTTCCATCTTAACCGAGTGTATGATGCCCTCTGGTGTTCAACAAGCTTAACGACAGGACACAAGTGAGAGAAACCGTTTATTTGAACAGAATCTCCTCAAACATTGAGGCAGTTTTACATTCACCCGTACATGTAGTATCCAAAATACCATTTAAAGATGTTGCACAGAACCTCTGAGGGGAAGACAGCAATGAGCAAGTTGAGTTACATAGTGTAAGAATAATAAATTAAGCACCCAAAACACCCTAAACAACAACAGAAAAAACTTAAAAAAAATAAATATCTGCAAAGCTAGATTGAGCCAAACCTTCAAATGAAAACAAATGAAGTAAAAACAAATGCTCACTTTAAATGTGATGACCTGTTTGTAACTGCTGACTGCAGATTTTTGATGAGCTTCTAACCAATACCTGAACACTGAGTGAAATAAAGCTCCTGAAACAGATCAGCTGTATATGCTGTAAAAAACACTGCCCTGAAAAATACCATTTAATTTGAGAGTAAAACACATTTAACTGATTGTTTATAATGTCGATACATGATAGTAGGCTTTTGAATAGCATAATTCAAGTGCCAAGATAGTTGATCAGTAAAATGATTAAGCTAAAACAAATATATACGTTGTTGACAAGAGCCCTATTGTAAAACTGAAAAACGAAACAAAAAAAAAAACCTGAGTTCAAGCCCAGAAATGCTTTTTTTCCCTCCTTTCTTCCTTTTGGTATAAAAACAGGTTTGCTGTGCTCATCAACACACTCACCATGTAGAAAAATATATTCACTCAACACTGTCTCATTCACTCGGTCTCCAAATGTGCAATAGATGGCCATTTCCTCCTTTACTTAAAAAGCTGGGTTCTGGCCTTCTGTCCATTCACAGTAACGCAGGACGCTGCTCTGAAGCTGCCGCCTTCCCTGTCCTCGCCTTCGTTGTTGTTCGACCAGCTGGGTTTGAGAGGAGTCAGCTCAGGTGCTATTATGTCTGAATCCTACATGGGAACAAAAACAGTGGATGCTGCTATTGATACGGGCAGTGCAGAGTGTACAAAGCAAAAGCAAACACGTGATTCCTGACAGAGGGTGTTACACTGGGACATCATAGCACTGACTCTATCCTGGGGCTTTGCATCAGGGGAGTTGTATCATCTCCAATGAGACTGTGAACATAACACTGGCACATCATGTTTTAAGGTGATGTAGCCTGCTCTTTAGGAAATGGTTGTTACCAACTCCAAGAGACAACAAGTGACTCTTTAGCTGCTAAATCCTAAGCAGCTCAGAGATAAACACTTTATATCTGACAACTAAACATTTAGCAGAAACTTATTATAAAGCACAATATTAATATAAGCAGGTTTGCACACATTACAAGGTCAAATTCAAACATCATTTTCAAATTTTTCCAGAACCATATCACGGGAGTAAATTACATATTCATAGGAATACCGTATTTTCCGGACTATTGAGCGCACCTGTCTAAAAGCTGCTATTGAATTTATTTGAACAGTTTCATGTGGTCCACTCTGACCAGGTCTGATGTGACGAGGCTAAACGTATTAGCGGCACAGAGCTTGCTAGCTTGTAAAACGCTAACGAGCTTCGTGCCGCCGATACATGAACCACACCAGTGTTTAAGCCGCAGGGTTCAAAGCATCGGAAAAAAGTAGCGGCTTATAGTCCAGAAAATACAGTACATGTAATCATTGTATTATGCCATAAACACTCAAAATCATCTTAAATAATACCAAAAAGTTGAGAAATTAAAGAACACGTTCCTTCACTGAGTTATGTTTCAAAAAGTGTCACCTATCTGTAAGTAGACTGGCAGTCAATATAAAACGAGTGTTCAATCAAAACCCTCTTACTAAATTTAATTACTCTTTGTAATAAGTCAGTCTGATTGCAATTTCTGTGAAAAACAGAGTTATAATTTCTAATTTCAAGCACTTCATGTAAAATGAAAGCACCTTGAAAACACAACATTAAAATTGAATCATTTTTAATGTTTTTGAGCCCCAGTACCATCCCTGTATAAGACGTATAACTAGCTGCTGCTTCACACTGTAGCAGAGAATCAGTACCTGAGGTTTTGAGAAGTTCTTGTCCATGCACCACTTGACAAAGTGCTTTTCTGCCGCCTCCAGCGTCTTTTCATCTGTCTTCTTACAGTACACTCTGATCAGCTGCTCAGCAAACTGCTCTGGAAGGAGTTTAGACACCTGAGAAAAAAAATGAGAGCAGCACAGAGTTTTATTCTGAGCCATGAATTTATGATTGACAAACAAACTGCACATGTAAAGGAAACTTAAATGAGCTCATCAATTATTTAAACTCTGTGACTTTGCTGCGGTTCTGACCTGGTTCTTACGTATCTGGATGGCTTTGGTTATGTCCTTCTTACAGTAAAAACGCACATTGTTGATGGGGTTCTTTTCCTTCATCCCGTAGTCCATAACAATAACCTAGAAGAAAGGAGGAGGAGATGTTTTTACATCTAAACAAACAGCACATCGTAATTACATTTCAAATAATAACCAATAAAACTAATGGAAATGTGTCATGGGGTAAATGGAGTGTATGATATGAAAAATGTACATTAACTACAAAGTCCTCTGGCTCCAGGGTGACGTCCTGGGAGCCACTCTGAGGGATGGACGCAGCCAGATCTGCTTCCAATTTGTGAAGCGTCTCCTAAAAGCGAGAGAGAAGTGATGGGCAACATTAGATGAGACTTCATCATCCTGTTATCATCTAATACAGATCCATTTTCAAAAACACAAATAAACTATCCAGTATTTCTAAATAAACAAACAAGTTTTTTGGTTTAATTTATCAGTAAACTGCGTCAAAGCATAAAGTAAGGTCCACACAATGAGAAATATATTAATGACAATACCACAAAAGCACTTGGTTAATCAACTGACAGCCATATTTTTAACTGCTAACAATTCTCATAATTGCTAAATTATTTAAACATAAAAATGATTTTTATTTTGATTGTTTCTAAGATGTGATGCATTGACTATCCTCGTGTAGGACTGAGAACGTAACAAGCAACTGCAACGGGAATTAATCACCATTATGCAAATAAAAAAAATATTTTAAAAAAAACCCCAATCATGAAACCAAAGCAAACTGCACTCACACACAGACACACACCAGCAACAACCCCCTGCTATTTTTAATACAACATGACACTGCAGAATTTGTCACCTCTTGCAAACACTGCAATACAGAGAGGCTATCACAGGGCTATCATAGCTACACTCCTGATTTCCAAATCAAACTCATCAGGCAAAGTAAGTATTCACAACATACTGTCCACATACGCCAAACAAACACACACCTGGGTGACTTTGAAGGGTTTGTCTGCTTGGGTTTGGCCCAGACACTTGTAGAGGCGCCGACAGATGATGTTGCGCAGTATCTGTCTTGCGTCTGCCAAGTCCGGGGAGGAGGAGTTCAGTATTTGTTCAAACACATGGTCTGCAGGATAAACAGAGCGAGCAGGATACAGGTAAATAAAGCAAATCAAGGACATCAAAACAATGCAATAAATCAGTAAATTTCTTTATTGCAAACTAACAAAAGATACAAAATCCGTCGTTAACTTTCATAGAAGTAAAATAAAAAGTGAAATTTTGCATCAGTGTTTATCTTTTTTTACTCATTTAACTGGGTTCAAAACAGAGGCTGGAACAGTGTATGGATTTACTGTGTAGTTCATAGTTACATTTACTTCAAGTATATAAATCACATTTTATTAACTGCACACGAGTTGTACCTCATCACTGTACAGGTTAGAAACTGAGGCTGCCAGATCTGCATGTGATTAAATTGTAATTTTAAAAAGTAAACAAAAGGATCAGCAGTAAATTAACAAATAATTCTATAATTAGCTGGTGTTGTTTGTAAACATTACGAGATCAAAGAACTTTTACTGGAAGACAATCAGCATTTTTACTTTAATTGTAGAGAGATGTAAGAGGTTGCATTTGTGAAAGAATGTTATTTAAATCTAGCTGAAATATTGTAGATTTTGTATTTATGGTAACTTACATATTCATAAACATGGCATTTTGTAAAAAAAAAAAAAAACCCATTGAGGTTATTTTTATTTATTTAACGTCTATGGTTATTAATTAGCCATAAAAATCAATAAAAGTAGGAGTAGTGATGAACCATGCAGCAAAGACAGTACTGCTCTGGTCTCTCTATTCTGCTTTGTCTTAATGTTCTCCAACCTGTCAGTTTGGTGTAAGCCTCCATGTCGTCTATGGCGGTGGAGAGCGTGAACATCTTCCCTCCTGAGCCTTCGATCTGGATGTGCTTGTCTGCTTTTAAAAAGGCCTCTGTGATCCTGGAGAAACACATCCAACATAATGGAGAACATTATTCCTGGACACAAGGTAACAAGAAGGTAAACCATGAAGCAGCAGATTAACTACTCACATTGTCTCTATGATGTTGCCCACTTTGTGCTGGTAGGCTCTTCTGTGGAGACAGTTCCTGGTGTGGAACATGTCGTACAGATTTCCCACCTCCTGATAGAACAATTATTTCAATTTAGTATAATTCAAATAGGTTATTGCTTAAAATCTGATAGAAATAAATAAATAACATAACAACAGTTAGCACCTTGTCTCTAGTGCAGATGTGTTTCTGTCCGTCCACTTCACACACCCTGGCAAACTTTAGGAAGCGGCGATAGTCAAAGTTGTTCTGGATGCCCAGGTGGTAGCAGTCCCTGGGTTGAGAAAAGATAAAAATGTGGAAATATAGGTAATTAGACTGAACAGTGAATAGAAATGTGACAAAATATGATTATTCGAAGTAACAAATGAATAAATCTCACCTGGCAAAGTAGTCCCACTTATCCACATCAATGCCATTCCTTTTGTTGGCCACGATTTCATAGAGGAAGGACTTGTCTTTTGGACGGCCTTTATACAGCCACTGCAGAGACAACAGTCAAAACAATGAGCTGGTCCAATGTGTTTAGACTTACAAAGTGTTTCCAGCTGCTCTCTCTGTGGTTATGGCGTCAAAGACAGGAAGCTACAAAGACAACTCAGCTAAAACATAGGAAAACATACAAACACACAAGTACTGTGTGTACATAGGACAACAACAAACAGCAGTATAAAACACAGTGGCTGTAGTTGATGGTAAACAGGCAACTAGTACTGTGATGAACTTTACGAAAAACTGCATTTGCCAAGAAATGTGCACATGTCACAAATTTTAATAAAGCTGAACTTCAACTACATTTTGTCCACTCTTCATTGAGATGTTGGAAGAGAATAAAAAGAACAAGCCACAAGTCTAAGTCTTATTTATATAAATCAAAGTGAAAACCACTTTTTTTTAAGGCAGACTTCAGAGACCACTAAATGCAGGTTATGTTGAGCCGCCGTCTCACATATTTCTTACTCGTGTAAAGCTTGGCTGACCTTTCTTAATTAAAACCTCAACCAAAACCTCAGTGCTTTCATTTTCACTGTGACTCTATTATGAATGTATATGCAGATATTTTATAATGGTTGTCGCAGCACTGATGATACCAAGTGATTTCACAAAGGCAGGTACCGTTTGGCCTTGAGGCGCGTTACTGTCCAGAGGTCCAGCAATCTGCTCCTTAATAAAGTGCAGGTCCTCAGGCAGCACCAGGCCATGCTGCTCCATCACTGGCCTCAGGTCATTGTCTTCCACCAGGTAGTCAAACATGGCAAGAGAGGCAATTTCATGCTGTAAGACACACAACATGAATGTAAACCAGGGCACATTTTTTACAATGAGAGCAAAATGGTTCATTACTCAAACAGAGAGTTTATCTCTGCTAACACGAGTCTTATCTTACTTAGACAGCATGCCTGTGGTGATAACTTACTTTATGGCTTTCTGGTTAGGATTTCTTATCAGTTATCCTTATCATTCTGAATACTGCATTCACTAACTTAGCCCTCAGCTGCAACGCTGTCAAGACAAAATGACATTATCTGCTTTGTAAGTGCCAATATAAGAAAAAAAGCTTCTGTAAACAAGGCGCTGCTTGGTGCTGTAACTTCACACCATGCTGCGGTCGAGTAGCAAGAACTTAACAATGAATTAACAATTAATTAAAAAAACAAACAAACAAAAACCTGTGCTTGCAGTTATTAGTAAGATCAGCTTAACAGGGAGGCACTGAAAAAGTCTATCTTCGTATTCAACCTAGACAGTGAGTCACCAGGAAACGACACAACAACTTTTTCCAGCTACATTTTTTTTTTTTAAAGACAGTTTTCTTTTCCAGACAGTAGTGATTATCGTGTTTTTCCAGTCGTTCCTTCTTTTCCAAACTCCAGATACAGCACTGTCATCTTTTTAAAAATATGTTGCTGAAGCAGTCACTGTACTTTTCGAGCACTAGATTGGTAAATTACACTATTAGGAAATTTGTAAGAATCATCACAGAACAAACTGAACAGAGATGCCCTTTAAGTTCTGGTAAAGAAATGCAGAGTCTGGGCTCGTATGTTGTTGTTAGAAAATATGTAGACATGTTTGTATGAATACATTTATCATGAAGTTTAGCCTAATCTGTAGAAAACTGTGTGAGAATATTGTGACCTTCTGAAAATGAGAGATTTAACTGTTTGTACCGAATGTATCGAGCTGTGTGAACATGTTTGAGATAAGCAAAGACTCCAGGACGATTTCCTGACAGAGGACCAGTGTTGCCAGTTTCCACACCTGCAGGAGGAGACTGACGAATTGTGAAGCGGAAGGAGGAGGAACTGTTTCTGTGACCTTTCTGTATATATTTGATAATTTACTGAGACCGCCTCAGTACGGATGTAACTCTTTGCCTGTACTCCTTGCAAGTAAAATTTGGAAAAGAGCTCTTGTCTCTGAGAGTTTTATCTTGTGTTGGGAAATTTTGTGGTACGAACTAACAGCGAAAATACAGTCTTTTATCTTACAGAAATAATTTCCTGACATAAATTGTCCTTCGAGCCAGATATGCAATATCTGGACGCCTGAGGAAGCCCCGGACGCCTGAGAGGTCAGACTACAGTCTGCAATTGGTCATCCTTTTCTGGGACCGCAATGGCTGATGGGGCTCTCTGAGGGTGTCCGGTGACGTACACCCACTTCGTTGGTGAGTACAGAGACGCATAAAGACACAGACGACACAGCACACAAAGGAAAAGAGAATGCGCAAGACAGGTTGAAATACCTAGAAGGGTTTGAGTCCCATAAAATAGTTTGAGAGCCGAGCAGACGCAGTGATGTCGGGACAGAAATGCGCTGATTAGGAGAATTTACCGGGGGTAAATTGTGTTGATTT
>OOFC01014391.1:0-10268 GCA_900323345.1 Pseudochromis fuscus
CAGCACCCAACATACACCCACCCCCCGCTCCTGTTTTTTGTGTTGCAGGCGTCTGAAAATTGGATGAGATGTTCGTTTAGCGGGCAGCTGGTCTGGGGCCGATATGAATTGCGTTTCCCCACGCCAGGAAAGGTCAAGCCCCCTCGCCTTGACGGAGTGCATCAGCCTATTGAGTGGCGCTTTAGTCCATTTACCAACAGCCAATGGCAAGGAGGCAGACAGGAGAGAGGGAAGCACAGAAATCTGTGTAGAAGAGAGAAAAGAATGACAGCACGTCGGATATAAATTCATTGTTTCTCATCACCCAGCTGGGGCAGGAATGGCTGGGAGTGATTGCTGGGATGGGGGAAGTGAGGTAGGAATATTACCATCTGAGTAGGCTGTGGCTGTGTGAGAGAAAAAAGATGGGCGCCCCTCTTTTACCACCATTGGCTCCACATTCAGCTTTGGTGTCCAGAGCTTGAAAGACAGTGTGTAGAGCTCACACTGCCTTTGAAACACCCAAATGAAAATCAGATGATGCGGCCTCCATAAGATTTTACTTAAGAGAGTAAGTGTTCAAAAGAAAAGAAAACAGGTTGGATCTTCTCATGTCATACTTCCAGAAGTATACCTTTATACATAAAAATACCAGGAAATGTTGCCATGGCTCGGTTGATACCTTTGTGAAAAGAATATTTTGTAAAAAGCTAAAAATAGGGACAATTAATCGGTTGCTGAAAACAGTACACACAGAACTACGCCCGGGGCTGCTATCGCTCCCTATCTCTCCCTTTCTAATTCTCATATATGCATACAGAAAAAGGGTTACTGGCCCTTTAATTTTTCTCCCTGCGTATCTGGAGGAGTTAAGGCAAAGCAATTAAAACAAAGGCATATTTAACATGGGGTTAATGATTGGCTGACCCTGCAGTCAGCACAGTGACAATATCTTAATTATTGAGAAACCTAAAGTCATTACGCCTACGAATGGCCTGAGGAGCATCTCTATTGATTGGGATCCAGTCCCATTACGGGCCCAGCCTGGACCAATGAAGCCCCTATTACAGACAGTCTCTCTCTCTCTCTCTCCCTCTCTCTCCTCCTCTATGTCACACTGCAAGCTATTGGATGTGTTGAATGGTGAGACAAGAGCCAGACGATGCTTGTGGGCTTTATTGCTTTCTAAAAAATTCATAACCAAGCCTGACATTTTTGCTGAGGAATGATTATTTTCATCCCTCCCTCAATCTACTTTCCTTTATGGTCCCTCTTCACTTTTTAGGTTTAAGTGGTAGAAGTGTTCAAGCGCTAACAGAATTGATCCGTTCTCTTATCCTGTATGAGAGCAGACGCCTTTACTCTCATCCCAGGAATTGTGTATTTTAATACATGCACAACTGGACTGCTTTATTATCACTTCTGCACTTTAAAACAAGTGCTTGATGCTTTATCACAGCAATACAATTTTACACACTTGTGATTTAAAATGTAAAGATTTGTTTTGCTTCTTTTGCCCCTTCACACAGATTCTTGATTTTATGAGATGAATGCAGGTGAGGCTTCAAATCATTACATTTGTTTGATCTAGTTATTCATCCAAATCACTGCAAATGCTTGAATTAAACAGCAAAGAGCATTACAGTGACAGTCTTCCTCACACTTTATGTGGAAGCATCACATTTAATACATTGTAAGTAACTAACCAATCCTGCATTGTACTGATGATTTCCAATATGTTAATCTGCATCTTTAATAACATTACATAATATGGAAATTTGGCTAAGCACAGGAATGACATTTTTTTGTTTTCGTCTACAAATGATTGAAATAGAAAGACAAAAGCTGTTAAGATGGTCATATTTCATTAGACATCCACTGAAGCACATCACAATGCTGCATGGATCTTTTTACAACCATAAGTGCAGCACATGCCTGAAAAGATCTCTTAAAGAAATTAAATGTATAACAGGGCGTTACTATTCCTGTAATTCTGAACAAAAACCCAGATGTTTCACGTCACTGGTGCTTTATGTTTCATGACTGGAGTTATAATGCATCAATAAGTATTATGAGATCTTATCAGCATGGCCAAAGTATAATGTAAGTGTCTTTGCATTATGGTCACAGAACCATTGCAATTTATTATCTGACATTACCTTTTAGTGTCACTGATTTCATAGCTTCATATCAACTTTGCATTGAGCAACAGAGTAATCATCAGTTTAGTTATATAATGTTAAAACTACTTCTAAATCATTTTTACACAACAAACACTAAATAATGTTGCAAAAAATATATATTAATTCAAGTGTTTTTAAACTAATAAAATCAGATAAATCTTCTATATTTACTTGCTTGACACAAAGAGTTTGTTGCATCATCCTAAAATCTCTGCAGGTGAAATAAATGAAGGTGGACACACTGCACACATGCTCGCAGGTTTATGTACACCAACATTTGCCTGTTGATTGATTGCACAATGCACTCCCATTTATCCAATAACCTATAACTCTGCTGTGAGGCACAACCCAATTCAATCTCTAATGGGAGGCCAGTGAGTATAGGACACCATGTCATGATGTGTGTTTTATGATAAATATAGAAGCCAGACAACTTCGCCACTGTCACACTGCTTCCTCCTCTTGTGGGAGTGAAGCAGCATGGGGAGAGCTGAGATGTAATTACCCAATCAGTGTGTGCCATCCTTATTAAAACACTACTAACAGTGCTCCATTATTGAAATACCCCCCACCGGACTCTTCTTAATTCATTAAATAAATTAGCACCAGTGCCTTTAATAATTCATAGAACGATGTCTAGGTTTTTTTTTTCTCCCCCACTGAGGGTAACTATGACAAAAACCATGGAAATGAAGACTATAAGATAATAATGAACGGAGTGGCTAGTAATGATGTGAACAGGCGATCAGCGTAAATGAGTCTCACCAGTTATCTAGAAAAAATAAAGACGCAGCTCCTGTGATGGCTGGAAACCACCTCTCCTCTGCAGATTATGATAACTACATTTTAAACTTTGAGGTTATATTAGATGTGTGTTATTTTTATTATATGTGCCTGCAGTTGGTGCCAGTTATCTTTTAGTTTATGGGTATCTATTAAAACTATCTAGAAACAGCACTGAATTAATCACATAAAGTTAGTGTGACTAACATTTTCTCCATTTGTTTTTTCCCACTTGGCTTTTCTGGCTGTCTCCTGTGTCCCTCTCATTTGTGTTGCATTAATGTGCTAATGAGAATATCCTTGAGCTAAACAGAGAAGCTAAAAGACAAATAAAGCGAGGAGTCAGACGAGGGATCTTGCTGTGTCTCTACAATATTTTTAATTGACACATCTGCATCCCTGATGAAATATTTACTGCCTCTGACGATGGTTCGACGACGCGTGGCGATCAGCGCTGTGTTGCTGATGGTGATGTCGACATGGTATTGTGTTATTGATGTTATTAGCATAGGTCCGCTCCTGGTGAAGACCTAGATTTATCTAGCGTTTAGGAATAATCAGCAAGTTTTTGTCATTTTTTTTGGACCAGCATCACGTGACCCCTGTGGCTGCACCTCCACCAAAGACATTACAGACCACAAAGCCACAGTCTTGTTTCTTTTGAAATATAATTTGATTTTTTTTCCTATGGACACAGTTTGTTTTCAAATTATTATTTTCTATATTAACATAGAAAAAAAATAACTCAGTGTTGTGCTCTGTGGTGACACTCTTCCCTGTCAACAAGTGGTGCGGAGGATGAACACATCAAGTGTGTATGGCTGGTCCTGCAGTTAGAACAGAGAAGATGCCAAATCCACAAAATGCCACATGTATATTTCTACCCACACATTGTACATCAGTGATTAAAGTGTATAGAGTAGGGTCCATATCTGTGTGAGAGTCTCATTTTGCTTGTATCAGAGCAATGTGTGTGTGTGGTGTACATGGGAGCTCTTCATGAACATGTTTAAATGTAAGTGTGTGCTGCATGTTTGTGTGTTCACAGTGTTTTTAATGTGTGTCTGAGTGAGTGTGTGTGTGTGTGCGTACCATGCCTGTCGGGATGTGGCGGCCCTCTCAGCCATGTCAGGGACAGCGCCGTCGAGGGTGGCAGCCGGGGAAAATGATGATGATGAAATTAAAATTCTGCGCCTGGCAGAAGGGGCTGCCGCGATTTCACTGGCGGCTGTGCGCATCGATCTGTTCCAGCATTTGACTTTCAACCATGACAAAACTGTGGGCAAATTAATTGTTCTCCAGGATATTAGGCATCAGAGTCCATTAATCCTCTCTGGAGCGCCACGCCGCATGAATACTAATCGTCTTTCCAGGCAGCCGTCTCATCCCTTGCTCCCTTCTCTCTTTCTCTTCCCTTTTTTCTTCCTTATCCTTCTTCTTTTCTGACTCTTCTTTTGCTCTTTACAAATATTCTCTGCTCTGTTGTTTCTTTACTTTTTTTTTCTCTCTCATTGCTTATTTCAATCTCAAATGTTTTTCTCCTGGTCTGTGTAGGTTTTATCTTCCAGTCTCTGCCCCCTAAAAAAAAACAAACCACACTGACAACAAAGCTGGTGTTGTTTTATCTCAGAGCTTTTTCACAGGTAAGTGAAAAAAGAAAAAAAAAAAAAAAGCTGATAATTTTTTTTCCTCCCAAAAAACAATCAAGTGATCTGCAGCAGGAACACTGTGTTCATATTATTGATTAAATTTTTTGGCTTGACGATAGGAAAGAAAGTGGGACCTAAAAAAGGTGATGATTAGGAAGCATGCAGAAAATAGTCTGTCAAGGCACTAGAATGGGTTTTTGAATTATACAGTGTCTTTCTGTATATTTCATCTATATTACTTTGCCCAGATAAGATTGTGCTAATGGTGTAATATTAGTCTCTATAAGGATCAGCTTGGCATTTGAGAGAGGGAGGAAAAAATAGCCCCCAACACCAATTATGTAAGATATTAACACATTAGTCGGCGCAAGATCTAATTGGATGGCAGCCCTGTGCACCATGACAACAATCACCTAGACCCTGTTTATCTCGTAATTGATAGTCTAGAGCTTAAGCAGCAGAGGCATCAAAAATTCATACAGCACAGTGAGGACAGGCCCTTCCTTTCAGACCACACATTGATTAGTTTTTATTTTCCTCTCTCTAACCAGGGTAATTTTTTGAGTTTTGGGACGAGCTTCTGATATTGACGTTTGGCCGTGTTTTGATAGATGGCTGGTGGGCTGTGGCAGTAATACTGTAAGTTATCTGACATTCAGGCAGGCGGGGTCACGGGTCCAGACACAATATATTCACAGCCCTTGCTTATTGACAAACCTTCGCAGGTATTGGCTATGTCCCATAATAAATATGTATGTTGCAGATTGGTATTTTTTTAGGCACAAATAATTGGTTTCCAGTGTATTGTTGTGCTCCCAGCCCAAGGGAAAGGTCTGGCATCATCATAAACTAATCTAAAAAGCATTATAATAACAAATCTATGGCCTGGCTTGATGAAACCTGCATTAACTCTGACAACATAGACATTAATGACTATAGAAGGACATTTATTGTGTTGCATTGTTACATATACAGTAAAGCTACTGAAGGAGCTGTTATTGATATGAATGGAGGAATGATGTGCACTAAATGGAAATTTAAAGATGAAGAATTAAATCTTGCCCCTGCTGTTTTTGCTCAGTAAAACATGAACCTCAGTGTTTCTCCTTGGTGCAGCTGTAACCAGTGTTTTCACATTAACAATGGATCAAATACCTAAGTGTCTTTTTTGTGTTGCAATTGTTAAGGTTGTCTTAAATCACTTTTTTGAGCTGCTTTCAGCACAAACACTCTAAAAAGCCAGTTAAGACTTCATATTTCACTCTGGAATGGACATAAAGCAAAAATGAGTTAAAATATGTTTTTCCTACTGTACACAACTAAACAGCCTTGGTAATTGTATCTGTTGTTTGGCCAGAGTCCATAGAGAATTGATGAAATTAATTAGAAGAGAATGTGAACTACACTACTAATACTACTACTAGTACTACTGCTACTACGACTAATAATAATTACAATCTTAAATTCTATTATATTTAGTTCGTGTACCTTTATTATTACAAATTTGACCCTCCTTGGCCTGGACAATATCCTGCCATTCTTCCCAGATATGTCCTGGAGGGGTTTTGTAGCTTTACTGATATTACTTCTAACCTTTTTCTTCCCTAAAATCTCATGTGTGTTTGCCACAGTGTGTTTGCGATTGTTGTCATGATAGAAGATGTACCTCCCGTCCAGTTTTATGAAAATGGGAATCATCTTTTCATTCTGTATTTGTGAATACAAACAACTTTCATTCATAGTGAAATCTGATGATGTCATCACTCTACCTTTTGCACTCATGCATCCCAGTATCAGTACACTTCACCCTCATGTTTCACAGTCAGTACTGTGCAGACACCCTGGTCGTCCTGATGGTCAGTTCCTCACCCAACAGGGTAGAACCACCAAATACATTTTCATTTTATGCAGCTACCCTTAATTGGAGATTAAATTTTCACTTTGCGTTGTTGCAAATGAACTTCATAGAGAATTTCATGGTGTTTTGATGTCCTGCTTGAAGTACCTGTACATATTCATGGTCGGTGCCACAGAAGTGATTTTAAACAAAGCTTCTTTTACTGTAGATTCACCCGAACCCTCTATATTTCTATGGTTTTCTCAGACTTACTTAATGAGACCATTTTACAGTGGATTTGTAATACCTCAAATTGGACAAGGTGCTACAATTTTTGATTATTTTTTTTTATTAAATGCAGACTTTATACTGGTGTCTTGGACCTCTGCAAGACTGGTAATGACAGAGAGAGAGCATAAGGTGAACTAGGAGTCAAAGGAGCACAGTACAAGAATAAAAGAATGAGCAGGAGAAGGAGGGAAATAGAGCATGCAATAGAGTAAGGGTGAGAAGGTAGGAGCAGGAGAGCAAGTCCCTGGTGGGCACTTCCTGGCTAAATCTCTTCTGTGCTCTCTGGCTGCCTCTCCTCTCTTCTAGTGCTAATTAATTGGGCTGGGGAATCAACACTCTCATCTTAAATCTGCTCCTTAATTGAGCAGTCCTTTCTGCCAGCGTCAGACAGCTCAGCATGCATCTTCCGCATGATTTGGAGCTAAACGCACTGTCACTTTATTACCCACCACATAACTCGTAAAGCACTATTAAACCAATCAAATAGTTACTACAATTAGCATGTTACCATTTCCAAAGGCCCTTCATTACTGGCCTAACCCATCTCTAATAAAGGTCAGAATGAAACTGTACAATACACTACGTGGGTCTGTTCTGTGTTGAATTTATAATACAGTCACTCATGTTTATTAACATACAACTGCCAGCTCACCTCAGTAGTGGCATAAAAACTGTTTTCATTGTGGTAAATAAGAGTATAAGTCAATTTACAGGAGTAATAACACTGCCAGTATTGTGAAAATGTAGCCTGCAGACATTCAGACTCACTATGGTCACACGTTATCTTACCATTGGTTTAAAAAAAAAAAAAAAAAAAACAATATGTGAAAATCACAGGCTGAGGGTTGAGTGGATTTTCGTGTCAGACTTGTCATCACCACGAGGATGTCACCGCTCCAAGCCAAATAGTCCAGTTCCTGTATAGACTGTGTACAGAATGGACAAAGCTAATGAGACGTCACTCGTTTCTTTGTGTGCTCGCATTTTGAAGTCAGGAGATTGAATTTTGAACATCGTCATGATGGATTTTTGGAGCCAGAAGTGACCATATTTGGATATGACAGGAGGAGTGAGGAGGTGGGTCTGACCCTTGAACCTGAGGACACTATCACCCAATGTGTATGAGACTCAAGCTTAGGTCCGATCTCACTGGATACCAGACTTGTCAATCAAACTAACAACACTCCTAGATTGTTCTCTTTTTGAAGCCTAACATACACTAAAAGATTATGTTTTTTTTCCAGATGGACTACCAGACTAAGAAGAGTGGACTTTAGCTACTTACCATTTTTTTAAATTGAAGTCAATTGGAGTTCTCTGGAGCCAGTATCTAGTGGTTATTAGTGGTATTGCAGCTTTTTGCACAACTGCAACATGTAGTTTTTGCACTTTAGTTTTCATACAGATAAATCAAACAAGATATGATGTTAACCCGTTCTAGATGTGCTCATAATTTTATATGTGCACATCAATCCTTGTGCTGGAGAGAAAATGAGGTTGTAAAAAAGTGATTTTCTGCTTTTAGTTTGTTTTTGTTAAGCGTCTCATACTGTGATCATTGACCTAGCTTATATTGAGATCTGCGAGTGTCCTCTTGTCAGGTGTGACAGACACTGACACTGTGGGAAAATAAAAACAGTAAACACAGACAGAGGAACTGTGAAACAAGTGACAACTTTAAGACAAGAAGACTGCTTCATATATTCATTTTATATTTAAAGTTAAGAAATATCATCCTTACTGATTTGACCATGAAGTTGTGTGGCTAAATGACCATTCAGTGACTTTTTATGCTGTCATTTAGTGCTTATTCTGCTGTGTCCATTCATCATACTACATGATACTGCCTTGGCACTGTTACGTCATGCTACAGTTTGCATGTGTGTTTTTAGTACATTACAGATTTGCAAAAGCACTGAGCTATTCATCTGCAGAAGGAATTATCTGTGCAATACCAATAGTTTTACAGTCACTGCATACAACAAAAATGAATTACTTCTTGGTGTCTGGTGGTCTGTGGTGTTGAGATATTTAAATCGTCTCACTTTTTGCAATCGTAAATCATGACATAGAGTATGCCTGTTTTTATAGGATTAACTGTGGAAACATAGGTAAAAGGAAAAAGTTATAAGGTGTTGGAAGCGATAGGTCATGGTTATGTCAGTTCATATGTCTACCTTTCACTGAGAAATGCTTTTCACTTGAGTAGCTTTCAGGAGGAGATCAAGCATAAAAGAAATGGTGAACATATATGCTTGAAAATCAAATCTGGTTCTACTTATAAGTCGTTCCCACCCACTTCTTCTCTTGTTTCCATGGTGGTGAATGGTCACACGCACACACACACATTTGAAACAGGGTCTAATAGTTAAATGTGCATGTGCACAGAGTGCTGGTCCAGCACTGCAATGCTTTGATTCTCTGTCTTGGAATGAGGGAGTGATGTCATTGTTCCTCTGGGGTTTCAGAGTTACTGGGATGAGGTCACTAGGGGTCAACACAACCTTGGATTCATCGCTCTTCCCTGCCTCCGCCCCCCTCCACCGCCATGTCTTAAAGACTACCTTTCTTCTCCATACGTTTTTCATACAGACGTCTACCCTCACTCATCTCCATCTCACCTGGATTGGATTGAAAACTTGTAGGGTTTAAAACTGGACTTTAACCTGATCCCCCCTCATTGCTCGGTAGACAGCGGTAAGAGGAAGGCTGTTTCGAGGCAGAACCATCGCCCAGTTTTGTTGACGTGGCCTTTTATTGAATACACTCACATGCTAAAGCAATCAAATTTTCATAATTTCCATAAAAACCAAAGTGGAGGCTAAAATTTTGCTAAGTTGGGACTTTTCTCACTTGAGCCCCATGTTTTTAGTGCTGTTCATAACAGGTGTATGTCAGTCCACCTCCTGAGTTGAACTGTTGACCAGGGAGGAAAGCCAGAGGAAAGCAATATTACATTTCATTTTGATGGTTTCCCAATATGCAGAAAAACATTCTGTGAAGGAGCTGAAATTCTCTATAAATTGCATTAATGCAAACATCTGGTATATTTATGAATGTGTGCATAAAAGTGCAGCTCATCTGGTATTTCCATTTTGTTTATGGGTGGAATGAGGAGAGAGGAGGGTGCAGACTTTATCTAATACTATATCCCATGATCCTGTGGAGGAATTTGCTCTAATCCCAGCATAAACACACAAACACAGCTCATCAAACAGAAACAATCCTCATAATAGACACATGAGCCCACACAGTTAAAACCGCAATTAATTATCAAGAAGAAGAAAAAAAATCCCATAAATACCTTTTTTTTTTTTTTTTCAGCTGTCTCGTGCAAAAATGACCTTGTGCTTTGACATGAACGTATGCTTACCTGCTCACATCTGTATACATTATCTCCTGCATTCAGTGTTCATGGACATGTGTGTATTTTGTATTCCATCAAAGTGGGGGCAAAGGTAAACATGACTTTTGGGATGAGGGGAGCAGCGGGTGAGTAACAGTGACCTCATAGTGGTCATTATCCTTTGCTCCATCCTTGGAACT
>OOFC01014393.1:0-11159 GCA_900323345.1 Pseudochromis fuscus
TTTAAATATTTTATATGCATACCTATGAAAAAAAATGAAGATATGCATTCATGTGGAATAAACGCTATTGCAGAGAAGAAAGGCTGGGCTGGGTATCATTTTAATAGAACAGTTAGAGTGCAATGGTTTTTCTTGGTGATTTTTATTTGAGGTTTTTATGTGTTCGCAAGCTGATTTAAAGGCACACTAAATCATTGGGGATGGGGAGTAGTGGATTATGCATTTAATCAAGGAGTAGGCCTTGGGAGAGTGGCTGGCCGAGTCACTAGGGCATCAGTGAGGGGTTGGCTCTAACATGGGGCCTATCCTCTTTGTTCTTCCCCATAATGGGCCATTTTTACATCATTTGTAAGGAAAAAAAAAAGATAGAGCTCGTGCTTCTGCCACAGCTGATCACGGGAATTGTGCCACTACTGTATGTGTTTAAAAAATAATAACTCTATTAGATAGCAGTGCTTAAAGTTACTTCGACTTGATCTGCATGAGGCAGCTCCTACAGTGGGATTTCTGCTTTTATCACAACATCTTATAGTGTCTTCTGATTTTGTGCAGATGTTTCAAACTGTGCACTGTGGTAGAAGTGTGTATTCACTGCACTGCACAATGGAAAGAATAGAAAACACATGGGTTGTTTGCATAGGTAGACAAGTTTGCACATGTACAGTCTACAAACATGGTGATGAAATGGACACCACACATTTTTCAGTGGATCATATTGAACAGAAAACGTATCTATCCCAATTTTGTGACTGGTTATTCTTCATTCTCATTGGCCCATTTCACTGCGCTTTGATAAATTAATGTATAGGATATATAGCGTAGCAGTTTTATTCTTTATAACGCTCATAATCCACTGTGGCTGGGTAGGTCCTCTTCATTCAGAGAGACACTTTAACTGTAACTGTGGATATGATATTATGTCCATGAAGCCACTCTGCCTTTTGTAAAGATACTCGTTTTAATTGCGGAAATATAATTATGAAATTGGACGCAATCCAGATGGCATCAAAGAGCCGAGTATCAAATGACCAGGATTTTGGTGTGTAATTGTAATTTTCTTTTATTTGAAATTTCCTTTTTGTACTTTTTCCTCTTGTCGAGCTGACCACGGTAACAGAAAGCTTTGCAAACGGCGCCGGCGACTTTCCGCAAATCTGCAGTGTTTGTCTCGGGTTGTGTCATTAGCCTTATCACGGCTTCTGCAGTGTGTTCCCCATGAAATTGAAATACTCTGTCAGTAGTGGATTGGCTCGTGACGTCATGTCGGATTTTTTTCCCACCCTGCAGTAGTACTGTGTATTTTTCGGAGTATGCGTTTTTAAAATGCATCTTGAAACCGGATTTTTTTTGACCTACAGTTTAAGTATTTAATATGGGTGTCCTGTCGGGCTTCACTGTCTCCAAGATGTTCCCATTACCGCTGGTTCTTTGAAAATTAATATGAGTGCTTAATGCTTGATGACTTGCTTTCCTACTGGCCAGCAAAGCTTAATGTATAATTTAAAAGCCAAAGTGTGTTTTGTATGTCAGAGCTGTGCAACTGTCTCAGGTCTTAATCAGGATGACAGCGTACGAATCAAGGATGAATTTAGAAAAGCAAATGGAAACACTCACATTTGAGTCTCTGAACCTTTGTGTATATACGTCAGCGTGGATATAAGTTTGTCCTCTGCGGCTCTGCGTGAGGCTTCATGTGTAGGAGCTCAACCTTCTTGTTTCAATACAGCTTTGCTCTGTTGTTATTTATGCCAAGACAGCAACTTTGTGCGTGTATGTGTGTGTGTTTAGCAAAACATTAATTTAGCCAATTATACAGCTTAATTTCTTTTTAACCTACAAAAAAACATGTTTTGCTATCTAACAGCGCAGCAGTTAGATGCACAGCTGCACAGCAGTTAGGTGAAATATTTACCCAAAGTAGGATTTAAACAGGGACATGTTTTCTATAAGGGCATGGTTTGTTTTCTCCTCCTCTTCGCTCCTGTGGGGGATTAATAGTGTCAATCACGTTGACTGGCACCTCTCAAATCACACCCTTGCAGCAAAGTGGCTGATTTTGTCAGGGAGAGAATGGCGTTATCGGTAGAACCTTGTTTAGAGACTCACAAAACCGCTAAACCCGCAATTCATGGGAGATCTGTTTACAATCTGCACCGGCCATTGACTGCTAAACAGCCCGCGCAGATCCATCCTGGGCCACTCTGAGGAGGAGAGGAGCAGAGCAATTACATCCTCAAACAGCAATCTGAGGCTAGGTCGGCATGCAAACAGACATCAAGTACACACACAAACACTGACAGATTCAGACACAAGCAATACGTTTGCACAAGACTTTGCAGAGTCTTGTTAAGCTTTGGGTATGAATATGTTTGGCCTATCTAGTGTTGCATGTGTACTGTGCAGTACAGTTATTTTGCTGACATGTCGGCCTGAGTGTCTAATTTTACTTTCCCCTGATTCAGAAGCAGCATAACAAACTCCAGTCCTGACACTCGGATATTAAATTATACTTTAAGTGCAACAAAGTGAGTGACCGCACACTTTACAGGTAAAGTGCTCGGATGCCTGGGGTCATTGTGCTTTAAAAAAAAAAAAAAAAACACCACATAAATCAGCTTTGCCATTTGATACTAAAACACTGGCAGCATGATAAGCTCCCTTTTTCATTTCCTCAGATGTGAGCCAAATATATGCATACGTTTAATTTACAGCAAGGTAGCATTAGTCTCATATACACTCACATTACAGGACACTTTGAAAAAGTTTGTAGATGGGTGTCACCTTCAGTGTTTAGGGTTTCTGTGCACAACATTGTGGATCACAAACATGTAAAATTATTTATTAAAGCCTATTTCAAATGTTGTCATATTTTCTATTATCAGTTTTTTTGTGGATGAAATACATAATTTTCTATCTACTACTGAACTTGAAAGATTTTCCACATAATTTTATAAAACATTTACAGTTGACAAACCTAATGACTGTTTTCACAAGTCAATATTAAAAAAAACAACAATTGCCTACTGATACATTGCTGGTTTTATGAGTTTTGAGCAAGAATGAAGACTTAAAGCTGTTTTTCTTTGGAGCCATTGCCTCTGAATAGTTTTGACTTCACAGATAAACTGAGCTCTGTTGGCTGCATGCATCAGATATGAAACTGCCACTGACTCCATACAACGTCAAGATATTACCTTTAATGAATAACTAATTAATAACTCATTTATTTTTTATAGTGAAACAATTTTGCAGATACTGCTCGCCTGCTGTTATGTTGCTGTCTGGTTTTGCAGTGAAGATCTATTCTATTCTATTCTATTCTATTCTATACCGAGTCCAGGTCCCGGTGTCATCCTCTGCACCAGCACAGATCCAGACAGAGGTTTGTTTGCAAGGTAGCGCTCCATAAAGATATCACAAGAAGATTAAAAGCATTAGAGAGGATGTCAGCGGATCATTTTTTTCTGCCTACTCCACTGCAAGTCAGCACATTTTTTTTTTTTTTTTTTTGGTTGTTGTTAAAGGACATATGGCCTTTTAATCCAAAGTGGCTGATTGTTGTTTTTACAACCCCGGAAGTGTTTCTCGATCGGAGCGCACTAAATCATTGCTTCGCTCAATGCTGATAAAATGCTAAAGGTTGTCCAGTGGGGAACATGTAGTACACGTGCTTTCTTGTACAGACAAAGCCACTAGTCAAAATAACTGTGTATTACTGACTATTTAATTAATTAAAAATACAAGCACTTTAAATAATGGCAGCATTGAATTGCTGTTTTTTTATTTTGAGAACCTCATTTTCTTGAGTTTTGTGAACTGGTGGCTCGGTGGTCACCGATCTAAAATCCTGCACAGGACAAAGTTGTCAGTTTAATATCCGCTGTATGTTGAAGCGATATGTCACAATAGGTGTCAGTCACGCTTTACGGTTCTTGAAATGTAAGCTCCATTCTGTATAGTGCCTCGGGCATTAAAGCTTGAGGATGATGCAAACGGCTAAGTATATTGCTCCATCCATTAAAGGATTTTAATAGTAGAGTTACGTTATTGATTTTATTTTACAGTGATAAATACATCACTGATTGAAGGTTTTTCCACATCAAAGATGAATTGCATTAGTCCGGCATTTTGAACAGCAGGGGTAGAGATTGGATGTGTGAAAGCCATAAAATCTGTATATGTGACAACTGTGCTAGTACAGCCGTTTCACAGTATTGTTTTACAAAGCGGTAATGAGTAATCAGAAGAAGGAACTATATGTAGCCAGAGTCCTTACACCTTTTAATTTGTTAGTCTTCCTACGGCACTTAAAGTACACCCAAATTATACAGCGCTCCACTTGTACAACTTCAGAACTCTTATATATACAGTATTTTATTTACCTAACGTTGAATTAAACATGCATTGTCTCCTCTTGAAATTAGTTATCCACCTTATAGACAAACTGCAGAGGGTGAGAGATTGTTGCTTGGTTAAGCACACGCTCTCATCGAGACACTGAACGAGACACCGAGCACTGTACGGCGACGGCAAACCAATAAACAAAGAAAAATAAACACATCTAACCATGTGCGCGCGTGAATTTTTATCTGAATTTTGGTATTTAGAAGATTCAGAGTGAATGATGATATGTGACAATCAGTCACAGCAATTAGTGTTACTGTTAAGAAGCCTTTTTGTTTTCTCTCACCCATACAGAATGTCACAAATAAATCCTCACTTACATTTGCATATTAATTGGATCTGAGACGTCAAGCATCTTTCATTAAGCAAAATGATCTGCATATTTGGAGACATAAAATAGTTTATTTCAATGTGGGAAAAGAAGTCATTGAAAATTGACCGCATATGGGATGTAAACTTTGGCTGATCCATTAACCCTTTACCCCCCCCCGGCTGCATATTGAACACAAAGCAACAACAGGCTGATTAACAATGAGATGATGTTTCCCAGCCTCAAACAATGCCGAGCAGATGCAGTAAAGGAGCACTGAGATCAAATGCATTGTTAAAGGTATTATTTCTGTTTTTGTTATAATGCTTTTGAAATGAGTAATAGTTGTAAGAATGCAGTAAATTGCAGAGATACTGCTTTGAAAAAAAATATAAGCAGCAAACTGACTGAGACATTGTTTGATTGTTGTGAGGCTTTTATTTTTCAAAGGTCACACTGATACAACTGCCAAATAAACTGCATTCGTTAGCTGTAGTTAACTGTAGCAAGCATTAAACTATGAGCAGTGTGTTGTCATAATGTTGTCATTGGACCGTGTAGCTGGTATCCGACGACTACTGGTAATATTTGGTAATGTGGGCAGTGATAAAATACTACTATAACACACAGAACCTTTATTAAAGTGCCAATGAGCCTCAAGACAATACAGAACGGAGACCAAAACAGGAAACGCAGCTGAAAAAAAAACTGTAAATCTTCAAGTAGTAGCAAAACTACAAAAGTATCCAGCCATTATTGGAGGCAGGCTTGTATTCACAGCTTGTATATAAAACTAGACAAAGCTCTTGTGATGTCACTCATTGCTTTGTGGATATTTTGAAGCAGAAGTTTGAAATTTGAGCGTGGTCATGTTGATTTTTTTGGAACTAGAATTGACCATATTTGGAAATGAAGGGAGGGGTGAGTAGGTGGGGCTGACCTTGAACCCAAGAGCACTGTCCGATGTGGCTGAGGCTGGAGTTCACAGGGGGATGAGCCTCTAAACCATCTGTACATCACTGGAGATCAGACCTGTCAATCACACTAACCCCACCTCTGAATCTTCCTCTTTTTGAAACCCGATATCTTCTTAATGATGAAATGATTGTCAGATGGATCAGATCACTGAGAACCGTTGACTTTAGCCAATGACATCAGAATGACTTGTGGAAACTGAATATTTCAGGATTGAAAATGACGATTTTTGTATTGAAGTTAATTGAAGCCAGAGTTTTTTGGAGCCAGCCTCTAGTGGCCATCAGTGGTGTTGCACCTTTTTTCACTTTAGCATGGGCCTAGTTTTTGAAATGCGGTGGCTACATATAATCTGTGCTTATATTAAAGACAGGCCTTTATTTATAATATCCTCGGTTTTAGTACAAAGCCTTTTTAGACGCTTCAAACTGGACTGGGAGCCGATCAAAACTTAACTCCTGTTTTCTTTTGGGGCCTGGCCTTCATTTGCTCATACCAACCATGGCCCAGACCATTATTAGAAACCTGGCTTTTGATTGATCATTTGCTTTTATTTGAGGAAATACAGTATACATATTGACATTAGCGGTTAGTGGAGCTTCTTTGGTTGAAACTCAGTAAAAAGAATAATGAGATGTATGTAAATCCTTCAGATTACAGTGTCACTGCTTCTAGCAACTTTTTTTGCAAAAGCCTCAATAACCATGTGGTTTTCTGGACTACTGAAAGTAGTATGGTGTGCCAAATTTACAATGCACTGTATAGCACAGTGCAAAAAATAAATACCTTTCATTAAAATAAGAAAAGGAGTCAACATGTCTGACAGATTCTTCCCTTTTAGTTATCATGCATTTTAATTTTATCCATGGGTATGCTTCCTGTCTTTTTGTGACCATCCCACCACAACTGAACTTTTGCACTATGTACTCGTAAAAACCACCACATGAAACAATGTTGCGCTTATCTCTTAATATCGTCAAGGATATATTCATATCTGATGGAAAACACCACTTTAAAGAAGCACTACTACCAAATGTGGCAGTGATGATACGGTCTGAGAGACTCTGAGGCAGTGAGTCTGGAACCCTGAACTGAACCACAAACTATTTAAGCAATTTCACAACGTAAAAAATGTGCCATATTTTCAGGCTTGGAAATTCAGTTACTGCATAAATCACACTTGCGTTTGAATCAGCACTTCTGTTTTTATCTCCTTTTCGGATTAGGCCTCGAGGGACCCAACCCCGTGATTATCAAAATCCCTTGTGTCATCTGCAGTTGTCTTTCAAAGTTACTCTCAATAGCTCCAACTCTGCTCTGCTAATTACTTACAACAACCAACTTCCCTTGAAAGCACCATTTGAACATAATGTCCCATTGTCTTAAGATTGTGTACTTCCAGTGATAAAATTCTCCTTCTCTTAGTGCACTCTGTTCTTCAAAAGTAAATAAAATCCCAGGACAATAAGAAATGCCAAACACAGTGGACAAGGGGGGAAAGATTGTTGTTTGTCTGAAATCTTTGTGTGTCAGACACGACCGCGCTTTGTTTTGCTGCGTCTGTCGGCCATTCTGAAGGGAAAAGTGACATTGGTTGTTTCGATACGATTAAGGCACAGAGACTGGTAATGGAAAGGCTGTGTATCGCGTGGTCTACATAGTTAGGGGCTAGACTTGTGAATAATTTGATTAGGTTGCAGGGGAATATATCTGGAGGATTATGTAAATGGCGGTGCCCCCATGCAGAATTCTTTTGAACTCTTCAGAACTCACATCTGCCGGGGTCGACAGCTAGACAGGACGGCTGCCTTCTTGTAGCCTGATTCCTCTGTGTTGGAGGAAGGTGTTTAAAGGTCACTTTCGGTACAAACAGACTTGTCCTCAAAGACCTCTCTCTTCTAAAGAACTTCAATTTATTTTTTGTTGATGCCCATGCAATTATCATTTTCTTTGAGTCAACAATAGCTGAGCTTAGGACAATTATTGTTGTATACTAATTAGCCAGACTGTGTGCGTGTGTGTCACCAGTAACCTCTTTGCAGGCGCCGTATATGTACACACAGGAATAGCTTTGACCTGTTTACAATATATTTAAGGTTATATCTGCCTCTCCCTCTGTGCCGTCTGATTATGAGATTTTCCCCCAAGCCTTATTTGGTGTATTTCTGGGTGGGGATATGTTTGTGTTGAGCGCTATGGCAACCAAAGTCAAGGTGACCAAGAGCATGTAGCACACATTAGATTACCAGAATAGAGGCAAGAGACAATGCAGTCAGCACAAAATGCCATTTATCTGCAGCCTGATTGTAGGGATTTCAGAGACCATCCCTGGGCTGGCTGTGGATTTATTGTCTCGGTGAGTCTGACCACTGCGTTGTTAGCTGTGTGAAGGCAACAGGGACCGCTGCTTGTACAGTAAAGAAAAATCAACACTTGAACAGAAGTCAACATTTTGGTTTTATGTGGAGCTGTGACTTTTTCTGTCCTCGTGTAGCGTCTGAGAAGCCTTCAAAACATGTTTCTTATTATACCCTTAAAAAAATATTACTCAAAAGCTGATACTGTGTGATAATCTGATTTGAAAGGCATTTGAATTGCACTTCCATTATACTGTGCCGTGGGTGTTCTGAGCTCATTTGATCAACCTCCAGAAAAGCTAAAATGCTCTAATATTAGCAGCTGGTTGAAAATCTGGCCCGGCTCAGAGCAGCACATGTTAAGTAACTCTGGCAAATTACGCTCAGTGGTGCGCTGTGGCTGCGAGTGACTGTTCATTCGGGCCTTCGGAGATGAATTTGTGTTCGAGGCAGCGCTGCCAACAGTAAAAAAAAAAACCAAAACGTAGTCACATTGGCAGGCTGTGTAGTTGTGGGATTCGGTCTGACTTGAAAAAAAAGATGGAAAAGAAAACAATCAGGTCTTTACGGCGCTTATTTTATTAAAACTTCCGTCCACATGTGAGCCCTCATGCTGGATCTGTGAAACATGGGGGACTGTCTGACTTATGTGAGCTCTCAGTGCGTTTCCTCTCCCAGAAAAAGCTGAAGTCCTGAAATATTGACTGAAAATAAGCCTGAAAAACCTCCCACTTCCCCTCTTTTTTTGTATTCCCAGGAATGTATGCAGGGAAGTAAAGTGGTTCACTTCACCAACAGGAAGGATGATACAAGGACATACTGTAATTATGTTCAAAGATACAGATTCAGCCCAGTTTTTACTTGTAAAACTTGAGCAATCAGTTTAGGAATCTAAAAAGAATCCTCTTTTGTGGTTGTCATGTGCTATTGAAAGAGTCTGCTTTGCCCCGGCTTGTGACCACTTGTTGAAGGGGTTGGGAGTGATTTAGGGAGGGCAGCTGGATAACAGAGATTTTATTTATCTATTCTGAGAGCCCTTTATTTTTGCAAGCAGTTCTCAGCTTGCAGTTGCTTGACTTTACGGCAGATTTTCTGAATTGTGTGAAGTGAGGATGACTAAAGGGGAGGAACAGCTGAGTGAAATGTGCCTTAAAACAGGGAGAAAATGGAAAATGCCAGAGATGTTAACAAGAGGCCGCTGTAGATCTGGGACTTCAAGTGTTGATTCCCTGCGGCTCTGTTAGAAGTGAAGGGAAAGGAGGGCAAAACATTTTACAAAGGTCAGGGACTGGTACACGGGTAACGCATAATGCTTTCCTGCCTGTTGAATTCCACATATTCATGTTTTTAACACTCTAAATGCAATATTTTGATGAGGTAGAAATATGTTCTGAAAAATCTGAGTTGCTGGAAAGAGAAACTTTTTCCAACACCGCCCGGTTATTCGACAGAGTGTTTCTCACGGCTTTGTGAAACCTCTCCAGGCATCTGAATGTGTGATTGTTCTGTGCCGCTACGTGTGTGAGGATAGATATGGAGGCATTATTACCCAGGAGAGGTCATGGGTCAAGTATTAAGCAAGCTGCCTGCTTGGATCCCTGCATCAGAGATTTCACTCTGTTGGCCCAGGAAATACTCTGGTGTCTTGTCTAAATAATCAAGGAGTCCTTCAGCGTACAGTTTTGAAAACTGATAAATAAACACCAGAGACTGAGATTAAGAAGAAGTATCACTGCAAGGAGCCCACAGTGCTAAAGTGAAGATTTTTTTCCCCCCCTCTTAATTATAGATCAACAGAGTGGTGTTTACAGGTCCTTGCTCAGGAACAGGAATACCCTGTTGGTCCTACGCCGTTACCTTTAGTCTCAATTTCTTAGTTTCATAACAATGTTGTTTGACCTTCTACATAGGAACAGTTTGTTTTAGCCTCATTCCTCCAAAAAAGCAGGAAAACAATGGAACGGGCTGGAGTAGGAAGTCACATCTCACCATATCAAAAACAGATTAGAAACTGAAGAAAAGGCCAAAATACATGTGTGCAGGAAAGCAGAGGTAATTCAAGCAATAACAGCAGACACTGTTACTTTTCCAGTAGGTGTCTGACTGAGGTGCTTAGAAAGGCCACAATACATTTTAGTGAAGTTTATGTTAAATACTCGCTGCACATGTTACATACGTCCTCGTTGTTGTTGTTGTTGTTGTTGTTGTTGTTGTTGGGGGTTACTATTATTACCAGCAGAAGTAGTTGGAGTGGTATTTACAGACCTTAAGCTCTCCCTCTCTCTCTCATTTATCTGATCAAACTGGCTGTGTGAAGGTTCCTGGCTGGCCTCCTGTTAGATTCTCTAAAGAGGGACAAAGTTAGAGTGAGCATTATCACACAAACTCAAAATAACCCCAGAATTCAGACAGTGCCTTTTTAGGTCATGAATCCACAATGGGATGGAAGTGGACAAAAAAATTTATTGACAGGCCGGTGTTTCTTTGAGTCCAGGCACAGGACAAGATAACCTAAGTTGGAGCTGTTCCTTTGAGGACAAAAAAAAGGAGGTTTTGCATAGTTTAAGCTGTGTTCAAGTTGTTTTAGTTTAGGTCAAAATATGGGCCGATTTCGAATGTACCAGGCATACACAGAGACATCTTATGTTATTGCCTCAGGCTTATTGAAGAACATAAACTGTCTGAGTAATTGAATAACTTGGCTTGTAAGTGGTAGTGAAGCACGGTATTGAAATTTTCCCCGATACGTCTCTCAGATATTAGGATATTAAGGTTTAAAACTGCTCTCTTGTCATATGATAGTCCAGCTCAGAACTGTTTTAATTACAGCAAAGCATCGGTTGAAAACAGGACAGGTTTGTTTAGCATTGCAAACTGTGTGTGTATGGAAACACTTCATATAAATCTCTTATCTGCTGCACAACATGCCTCACTCGTGTTTTGTTCTATTTTTGACCTGTTTCTGTCCTTGAAAAGGACAAGAAAACTGTCAGTCTGTGTGTGTGTGTGTGTGTGTGTGTGTGTGGTGGTTGGATAGGGTGGGGTGTGTGGCGTCACAAGTGCACCAGTTTAGGAAAAGTGACACTTTGCCTTGAAAGACTCTTCGGGTCAGT
>OOFC01014394.1:0-11155 GCA_900323345.1 Pseudochromis fuscus
CCGAGGAGATCCACGGTGAGACAGCCGAGTCAGCAGGATGACGCAGGAGGGAGGTAGGACCCGGAAGCTCCGCCCACCAACACACTAGCTCACATTCAGACTTGGACCTGATCCTGATCCAGGATCCAGTGTTGACAGTTTATCTGTAAAGTTAGAGAAACACAAAGTGTTTATACAGGCTGATAAACTGGATCCTGGGCCAGGACTCAGACCACTTTGTTAACCAACTTTGACCACAGGAAAGTTTGATCCGGACCTGATCTCACACTCATGAAACACATATGTTCTGATTTGGTGTGACTTTCACCACCTGAAGAGACACTAACAATTCTGCTGCTTTACAGACACTGTGACTCACTGTGACTGGATTAAGGCAAAAGTTCTAACTACTGCCCCTAGGTAATATAGGAACAGTAGTGTTGATGTCACAGACTCTATATAAGTGATGGACGTCACTGTGATGTCACTTGTTGGTTTGTGAAGCCATGAGTTTGGTATTTCAACATCGCCATGTTGGTTGTAGACTGTTTATAGAAATGGATGAAGCAAGTGAGGTGTCACTTGCCGATTTGTGGACTCCCATTTTGAAGCCCTGAGATCAGTATTTGAATGTCACCAAGTTGGTTGTTTGGAAGGAGAACTGAACATATTTGGACATGTTGGAAGGAGTTCGGAGGCGGGTCTGACCCTTGAACCCGAGGACACCGTACAGTCTTTAGGAGACTGGACTTCAGCACTGCTCTCATTGGAGACCAGGCTAAACACAGTCCTACATCTTCCTCTTTTTAAAGCCGAATTTCTACTTAATCAGGGCCTGAGCCCAAGACAGGGGCAAGGGCCCTATTGTATTTCTAGTCTTTTTTTTTTCTCTTTCTTTCTTTCTTTCTTATTACGTCTCTTTGAGGCTTAATTTGACCCCCTAAACATGCTCAAAAACTCACTAAATTTGGCACGCTCATCAGGCCTGGTGAAAAATTTGATACCTCACTCTAAGAGGGCCCGTCCAACGCTGCTTGCAGCTTTAATAATGTCTTTTTTTCTCAGATGGACCACTAGATCACTGATGAGAATAATTAACTTAATTAAGCTAACAGGTTTTTTTGAGCCAGCATCTAGTGGCTGTCAGGTGTATTGCACGTTTTGTGCAGTTCTACATTTGCCTCATTTGTGAGACCCACTTGCTCTGTCCATTGCTATATACATTTTATAGCCAGAATTGACCATATTTGGATATAAAGGGAAGAGTGAGGAAGTGGGTCTTACCCTTAACCTGAAGACACTGTCCAGTGTGTATGAGATCAGAGTTCACCGGTGAATGAGCCTCCAAACCACTTGTAAATCACTGGATACCAGAGCTGTCAATCAAACTAGCCTCTAAATCTGTCTCTTCTCTCAGCCTAATCTATTTCTGTCTGTCCACCTGGTCCTCAGGGGCCTCAGAGAGTCCAGTGAAGGGGCCCCTGCAGCTGACGGTGTTGTGAAGGAGGACTGCATGCAACTCAACCCGACGTTCCGAGGCATCGCCATGAGCTCTCTGCTCGCCATCGACATCAGCCTGTCGAAGCGTTTGGGAGTGTGCGTGGGGACCCACGGCCCCGGGGCCCCACTACGCTCCATGGTGACTCTGCTGGCCCTCACAGGCCACGCCCTCCCCTGGATCTTTGGCACGCTGGTCTGTCTGTGGAGCAGCAGCACGTTGGCCGGACAGGAAGTGCTACTCAACCTGCTGCTGGGTGAGACACCTGTCTGTCTCTCACCCGTCTGTTTCTCACACTGGTATCAACCTGTTTGATCTGTCTCTCTGCTTTCTCTCCTGTCTGTCTCTCTGCTGTGTCACCTCTCTGTCTCACCTCCTGTCTGTCTCACCAATCTGTCTCTCTCCTGTCTGTCTCTCTGCTTTCTCTCCTGTCTGTCTCTCTGCTGTCTCACCTCTCTGTCTATCTCCTGTCTGTCTATCTCCAGCCCTGGTCCTGGATCTGATGACGGTTACCGGGATGCAGAAGTTGGTCAAGCGCCGAGGACCATGGGACTTTCCCCCGGGATTCCTGGACTATGTGGGTATGGACCTGTACTCGTTCCCGGCCGCCCACGCCAGCCGAGCCGTCATGGTGTCCAAGTTCCTGCTGAACCACCTGGTGTTGGCGGTCAGTCTGGTCGTCTTCATTCATTTTAGATTAAACTCAGAGCAGGTCCTCAGACCTGACCCAGATGTGTCCCTCCATCCTCCAGGTGCCCCTGAGGATCCTGCTCTACCTGTGGGGCTTCCTGGTGGGCGTTTCCCGGGTGCTGCTGGGTAAACACCACCTGTCGGACGTCGGCTGTGGGTTCGCTCTTGGTTTCTTACACTTCAGCCTGGTGGAGTCGGTATGGCTGGACTCCTCTACCTGCCAGACTCTCATCTCCATTGGCACGCTGCGTTGGACTCCACTGATTTAGAACGGCCTCAGACTGGTTAAGAACCAGTCCAGACTGGTTCTGATGGGAGTAAGACTGCTACAGACTGTTGTAATCCAGTTTGGAATGATTTCCGCTGATCCTGTTGGATTCTTCTACCTGCTAGACCACCATCTAAACTGGTTCAGAGTGGTGTATACTGGTTAGGTTCCACTGGGTTAGAGGTTGCTGCTGACTGGTCTTATCCAGTCCAGTCTGTTGACATGTTACAGAGGATTGCCGGTTTTAACCAGTCCGAACGGGTCTTGACCCCTTTGATTTGGTCTATTTTGACAAGTCCAGTCTGGACTTTGTTAATCCTTGTTTAGACCAGTTCAGACTGGTTTAAACTGGTTCTGCTGGACTTTTCCCTCTTACCTGTTTGGACTTTATTAGACTGCTTTAAGACTGCTATTAACTGGTCCTGCACTAGATTGACCACTGGTTTAAACTGGGTGAGGTCAGTTTTGACTGGTAATTATAAACACAAAGTCTTCCAGTTGAGCACACAGACTGTATGTTGAAATGGACAAAGCAACCTTGACGCTACATGTTGGAGTTTGAGGACTCGTGTTTTGAAGCCAGGTGTTTGTTATTAAGATGTTGCCATGTTGTTTTTTGCAGCCAGAAGTGACCATATTTGGATTTAAAGGGAGGATTGAGGAGGCAGGTCTGACCCTAGAAGCCAATTGGCGAACCCGAGGATACTGCATTTTGCTTTCTTCGTCCATTTCTATACACAGTCTGTGGTCAATCATTAGCGAACCCTGGTGGACGGATGTAGAAGTTCATGAAGTGAATGCTAACGTTAGCAGGTGTGTATTTTTGCGATGATCTGAGGAGAATTTTTACAAAAGTTTGGCTTTTTACTGTAAACTGATTGGTTGTGTCTCAGGTACTGAACAGGAAGTGTCTGAAGTCACACTTCCCGTGTTTGTTTTATTTGAAAATGAAGATTAAAATGTTCAGAGTCATCTCAGATTTGCTGTAAATTGCTGTACATTTTTTGTGAATTTGATGTAAAGTTTTTCAAACCAGAATTTAGGTTTGGCTTTTATTCTGGTGTTGGCATCATGACAAATGAAAGACACAAAGATGGTAGAAGACAAAAACAATATTCACTCACAACACAGGAAACCCAAACAGAGCTTTCAACTGCATCTGTCAGTTCAAACATTATGGATATATCGCTAATGTGAGATAAGCTTAGGTAAAGTTAGCTAGTCTTAGTAGGTTTAGCTTACAATATATAAGATTAACTAAAGTTTTTCTGGTCCATTCAAGGTGATTTAACCACATTAACATTACATGGTGACATAAATCTTTCTAAACAAATCCCATTCAAAAGAATATGCCAGCCTTACACAAGTGAGAAACAGGTTTCTTCACACTGAAACAGTTTATCAGAAATCACAATTATCTTAAAATATTAAAGGAAAATTAGTAGAGTCTACATGCATGCATATACTGATGCACTGATAGGCCATAACAATACATTTTAGGCCTATTTGACCATTTATGAAAAAGCTGTGACAGTCCCAATGCCACCACTGTGCTGTCTCCCTCCTCCCAATTTTTGATGGGAGAATTCTGACTTTCAGAGATGGATATCTAAGTTTTATGAGCTCTTTATTTTCAAACCATGAGTTTTCTGTTCCTTTAAATTAGCCAGGCTAAGGAGAATCGTTGGCCCCCTCTAGGTGTGGTGGTGCTCACTGTGGTCAGGAGAGGAGTCCACATGAACTGAAGTGGAATTGGAAATTTTCTGAATGCTAAGAGTTCTTGACTTTGCATAATTGCAGAATTTGATGAAAAAAAATAGATAATTTCATATACTTTTTTATTTTGCCTCACAGCAAGTAGGTTCTGGGTTTGAATCTCGACTCAGACCTTTCTGTGTTGGGTTTGCATATCCTCCCTGTGCATGGTGTGTTTTCTCTGGGTTCTCTGGTTTCCTCCCACAGTCCACAGACATGCTGGTTATGTGAACGGATTAGTCTAAATTGACCATAGATGTGAGTGTGCATGGTTGTATGTCTTTGCCTTTGTGTTAGCTCTGTTGTGACCTGTCCATGGTGGATCCCTCCTCTCGCCCGTTACCAGCTGGGATAGTCTCCAGCAGACCCCCGTGACCCAATTTAGATAAAGCAGGTACAGAAGATGAATTAATGAATGTTTAAGAAAATGCTGATGTTGTTAACAGCCTCATCTTTTTTTCTACATTATGTTACCCACTGGTAAGCTTGCTAAACTGTTAGCGTAAGTGGTTTTTAGACGCTGACAGAAACTTTTATACTAGCTAACGTGCTTTGAACACCCAGGTATCTTTTAGCGTCTATGTTGCCTAGCAACAGTGTTCTCATGACTGAGCTTTTCCTGTCTCTGACTTTCCTTGAGCTCCACTAGAAGAGATGTTGCTGCCAGAGAAGGAAAAAGATGGAGCAAACCAGCAGGACAAAGAAATTGATAGTAATACATATACAATACAAGCTAATCCTTTTAATCCATCACCTTAAATTAGCTACAACCTGAAGTTAGCCAGTGAAAGCTAACACTGTACTCACTGTATTAGTATAACAAGCTAACTGAGACAAATTAAGGTTCTCTATTGTCCTGCTGTGTGGATGTTAGAAGTTAGCTGCCAAATTTTCAAAAGGAATTTTCCATGAGGCGGTGAGCAAAGATGTTCAAGTAGTGATGTGATTGGTTGGGAGTTTAACACATGCTGTTTGTGTCCAATCAACCAACATTTATTTCAGCTTGATTTATGGACTCGTGTTTTGAGGCCAGGAGTTTGGTATTTGAACGTGGCCTTATTGATTGTTTGTATGGTGGAAATTAATGTTGACAGTAGAGTCGAATCAGCGTCTGCGAGACTTTAATGGTTCGAAGAACAGGTTACAGGGAAAACACCAAAAAGTCGAGGGTATTATGTCTGGGGGTGTTTTTTTATATGTTTGTATCCTGCCTGTCTTGTCTTTCAGTGTGTGTGCTCAAGTCCTGCCTTCTGTGCGTGTGTGTGTGTGTGTGTATAAGTCCTACCTCTCTGTCTGTGAGTGTGTGTGAGTTCCGCCTATCTGTATGTGTGAGTGTATAATATAAATCTTGACTTGGTTCTGGCCCAGTATTCCATCAACAGCATATCTGCACATATGCAGCTATTGCACATCTGTCCAGGGGATTTCTTAGAATTTAGGCAAAGTGATTATTTCTAAGAAAAGGCCTGAAGAGTGTGAAACATTGAAATTCTCTACATTTGGAGCCAGAAGTGAACACAATTGGATATGAAGGGAGGAGTGAGGAGGCGGGTCTGACCCCTGAACCCGAGGACACTGTCCAATGTGAATGAGACTGGAGGTCACCGGTGTATGAGCCTCCTAACACTTGTCAAACATTGAAAGCCAGAGCTGTCAATCAAACTAACTCCACCCCTACCTCCTCCTCTTCTGTCAGCCAAATATCTCCTTAATAATGATTTTCAGATGGACCACCTGTCAATCAGACTAACCCCGCCCCTAACTCCTCCCACCAGATCACTGAGAAGAAGAGTTGACTTTATCTAATGACATCAGAATGACTTGTGGGAAAAATATATTTGACTTTAGTATTTGACTGAGTATTTTAGAAATAATATGACCATTTTTGTACCGAAGTCACTTGAAATTTTTTGGAGCCAGCCTCTAGTGGTCATACGTGGTATTGCACTCTTTTTGCACTTTATTGGCTTCACTTGCTGTGATTATACAGTGATTACACTATATGGTAACAGTACAAAACCTGTGTCAACTAACATGTTTGTTTTCAGAGTGAAGAATAAGAAGATCTGCTGCTGGGTGTCCCCAGTTAACACACATTGCATTTGATTATATTTAATAATTTTTTTTACCATGTCTGTGTGAGCTGATTGGTTCTCTGTGAGTCACGTGGTGCCATAAACCCTGCGTTGTGTCTGTAGGCTGCAGCCGCTCGCCTGCTGTCATGTTGTGGTCTCAGCTGCTGCTCTGCTGTCTGGCTGCTTTGTCGCTCACCTGCCTGCAGGGTAAAACAAACCTTCACTTTACCTGATTTTTACTCGTGCTTGTTTTCATGTTATTTCTCTGACTGTCTGTATGATATCAGAAATATGAGACAACATCAAGTTTCTGTAGGACTTAACTTAACAACACATGGATCACTAATCAATCAGAGGTTTATCAGATGAAGTGGACTTCACTCAGTTTTCTTGTTAAATGAGTTTCTGTGATGATGTTTGATGTCCATGTTATTCCAGCTGCTGTTCATCAGTCTCACCGAGGCTTTGTTTCCTTTTTGGTTTGTGACCCGCAGCTGTTCTCAGTTTAAATGTTAATGAGATTCAGTGTTAGCATGACCTGCTAACAAGGCACTGACCTTTGACCTTTACAGGCATTTGCCACATCCTCATCTCTGTCCATCTTTGTTGTTTTCATCGTCCGTCCTTATTGTCCGCTCCCATGAACTGTGAGACATTTGTCTTTTTCTCCATCGGTTGTTTCTAGTCATGTGACCCAGAAGTGTTTGTGAATGCTGAAATCGAAACAAGGCTCACCAAGTCACAGCAGTCTACACACATCCTCTGAGTCGCCTCTCTTCCTTTTTTTGGGCCATTTTTTGCTGATTTTTGTTATATTTTATTTGCTTTTTTCCCTCTTATGGTTGTTTTCCACCTCTTTCTAGCTACTTTACAAAACTTTTTTGGTATTTTACATCACTTTATAGTTTCTGTCTTTGGTTGTTTTATGTCAGTTTAGTTGCTTTAACCATATGGCACTTTTCCACTGCATGGAACCAGCAAACCTCAACTCAGCTCTACTCAGGGGCGCAACTACCTACTTTCTGGGGGGTATGCAGACACATTACAGACGCGATCAAATCCTGTGGCTCTCATTCGCTGTCAGACTGACTGATTTCCTTCTTAACCCTGCTTGGGTTGTTTGACAAATGAAACGTGTGTGTGTGTGTGTGTGTGTGTGTGTGTAGGAGGCTGTCTGCAGTGTTTTGGTTGTAATGTAGGTGGTGGGCGGGGTCGGGGGCAGGGTTACGTGGAGCTGGGCTGCAGCAGACCAGAAGTCATCAACTGCAGTGGAACAGATGGAGGATTCAGAGTACGACTGTGCATCACCACGAGCAGCCGTCAGTATCTATCACCTGTTGGTGTTTTTTTGTTTATAAAAACTACATTACCTAGCAGCATTGGTGGTTATGGGGAGGACAGCCAGGGCTGTGACTGATTTGAGAGTTGTTTCACTAAACCCTAGATATTATACCCAGTTACCTGAACCACAGTGGTAGTTCTACAGTAAGCAGGAGCAACATGGAACTCGCTCTTGGCCCTTATTGGTCTGTCTCTTTGTGTCCCCGCAGGACCTCTGGACCTGGTTTTGTCTCGGGGTTGTGCAACATCACGTCACTGTCAGCAGACAGAGATTCCTGGAGTGTCGGTCGACTGCTGTGACTGGTCACTGTGCAATGGTGGGTGGCGGTGGGCAGGGTCAATCACTGCACTCACCATCAGCTGCTGGTTCCCTCTGATGACCTGAGAGAGCTCACACTGAACATGTGCAACAGCTTGTTTTCTTGCATGGCATCCTGAGAGTTTGATATTTTTTCATTCTCCATCTGCTCGAGGCAGAAGGTAGATGTACCTGCAGGATTTATGACATCACAACTAGTCTGCAGCCAATCAGGATCCAGTAGAAAAACTGGCGGTGTGATGTGGTAACAGACTTTTCAGGAGACTTTTCAGAAGCTCTTTGTAGTTTAGTTTGTGTTCTGTGTTGTTTCCAGAGTTGTCGTATGTTAAGTTAATGCATGAATGATTACGCTTCACCGTCATGATGTGACGTTTTTAAAAAAAATGTATTTCAGAGATGTTTTTTTCATTTTTACCTTCGTCAGAATATGTCATATGCCAAACATAGTTTTATATCATAATAAACTTTATTATCCTAAGTTATTGTATAAATTATGTATTATGTTCACATACATACAATATATTCTGCGATTTATTCAATTAAAACCAGTCTTAATTTCATTCCGCGTTTTCTTTTTTGTCCTTCTCGACTCGCTGTATGAGCCAAAACTTTTCTCACATCTGCGCACTGACAGCTACTCGCTCTCCACCACATTACGCTTCTGTAGCAGAGCAAGCTGAAGCTAACGGGCTGCTGTCCTCCTGCTGCAGTACCCCCGATAGGTCCCCCCAGTACCCAGTCTGTAACCACCCAGACCCGGTCCAGGACGTTAACACGGTACCGGCTCCGACCCGGAGCCTGCGCCGACGTCAGAGGCTACGGTTAGCTCGCTGTTAGCATCGGCAGCTAGCTTTAGCTCCGCTTCAGCAGCGGGGAACCAAAACAAACGTTAAGCTAGCTGAAGGTAACGGCGGCTAGTAGCAGAGAGCTGGACAACATGGCGACAGAGGAGAAGAAACCAGAGGCAGAAAACGTCAAACAGCCTTCCTCCTCCTCCGGATCCGGCAGCAAGGTGAGTCCGGCGGACTGACGGAGGTCCAGACAACGGGACAGTCGGTCCGGTGGTAGTTAGCTTTCAGTTACCTCTCGTCAGACTGGACACAAGAATATCTGCGTGTTTACCTGTGAACTGGCTACTGACTTACAGTCTGCATCAAATCCTCTATTATTGAGTTCATCTTGAAGTTTAATTCTCTGTCACCGTATAATAACAGTCATTGTGTTTGTGGTGTTTTAGTGCAAAGTAACTCCACAGTTATTACTAAGTTCCTATTGTTTATGTAATGTTAATACTAATGACAATGGTGATATATAAAGAAGCACTTTTAAAAATTTGTATTTATTTCAAGATATATATATATAGAGACAGAAACAAGCACGTTAACAAAACAATGAACTAACATTAATAGAAAGAAAAAGGTGAAATTTAAGGGGAAGAAGCATCAACTCATTGCTCATAGGTTGTTTTCTTGAGATCAGATACTGAGTGGAGCCAGTCTGATTAATCACAGCAGGTGTGTGATGGTCGCTGTGTTCTGTCTTTTCAGTCTAATCCAGCCAAACCAAACTACACGGTGAAGTTCACACTGGCTGGACACACGAAGGCGGTTTCTTCTGTCAAGTTCAGCCCCAACGGAGAGTGGCTGGCCAGCTCCTGTGAGGACCACACATCCACACACATTTACATTTGCACTCTCTATGCTTACTCAACTACAAACTCACACATCATCACATACACGTGCACTTACAACTTCCTCTAACAGGTTCATTTTTTCTGTTAACAGAAAACAATCTATTAAATATCTGTTATGTCTGAACAAACATGATATTTTGAACAAAATCCTTTTGGATATTATAAAAGACTTGTTTAAGAAAATGTCACAAAAATGCTAATTTAATATCTGAAAAATTCCTGGTCAAATTTAAAATTCAAAGCTCTAAAAAAAATAACAATAAAATCTCACAAAAAAGCACAAAAAATTTATAAAATGTGGAAAGAAATCTTACAACATTAGTGTACAAAAATCCCCCCCAATTTTTTTTTAATCACAATATTAATTAACAGGGAATTATATAAAAATGTCTAAAAAAAACTGTAATGTTTCAAATCCTCATAAAATGTCTATAAATATTAACAAAACATTTAAAAACAAATTTAATGTATTATATGATAAATATGAACATAATGTAAGTGGTAGAGCTTTAGGACTTGGTTAATTAGAGCTGGTGCTGATGATGTTGTCCCTGTAACCATAGAAACAGTCCGTAAACAAGGAGTTCATTAGAAATATAAAACAACCAGCAGACATGAACATGTTAGTGTTTGTCACCACGGTCCCTGAATGCACCACGTCTCCACACTGATGATGATGATGATGATGATGATGATGACTATGACTATGCTGTAACCATGGTAACGTCTGTGTGCAGCTGCTGATAAACTGATAAAGATTTGGGGCGCATACGACGGGAAGTTTGAGAAATCCATCGTGGGACACAAACTGGTGAGAGAGTCCTCTGTCCTGATCCTGGTCTGAATCTGTGATCCTGGTGTTATATGGGTTCTGATCCTGGTTCTGTGTGTGTGTGTGTGTGTGTGTGTGTGTGTGTGTGTGTGTGTGTGTAGGGGATCTCCGATGTCTCCTGGTCTTCAGACTCCAACCTGCTGGTATCAGCCTCTGACGACAAAACACTGAAGATCTGGGACAACAACTCTGTAAGATATATACCCCTTTTCCACCAAACGGGTTCCAGGGCCAGTTCCGGGCCAGTTCCTTACTTGGCCCCAGTTTGTTGGTTTTCCACCGCCGCGAGAACCGGCCCCAGCCCCTAAAACAGGGGCCACCTCTGGCCCCACTTCTTTGCCGGGCCAGACTTGGCCCCGATTAAGCAGCGACTACGCCAGGAGCAGGAGGAGCGACGGCAGAAACACAGCTAGTGATAGTAGAAAAATAAAGCAATGAAAATACCCTTTTGGCTCTGGATCCCAGTGTAGACTTTTAAAACCAGGAACAGCACTTGCATGCACACGATCAGCTCCTCCATTTAAACATTATTACAGCAAGGCTGCGCTTCGCCGTCATATGCGACAGGGAAGCAGATTGTAATTCCCCAAAACTGAATAAATACCGCACGTAGCGATGCAACACTGCTTTGTTAACTCAATCATGTTGTAATTAGACGATCCGCTGAAAAAAATAATTTTTTCATGGACTGATAGTAACAGGGTG
>OOFC01014395.1:0-16243 GCA_900323345.1 Pseudochromis fuscus
TCCATCTCTTCCCGACTCTTACCCAGGACCTCGTGCATGGCCTTGAAGAACTCCCAGTGGACGCTGGCGGCCCCCAGCCTCTTGGCCCTCTCTGCGTTCTTTCTGTACGTGGCCAGCATGTTCCTCCACTTGAGATCACACTCGTACGCCTTCACAGTGACATCCGTGACCTCTGACTCCCTCAGTTTGCCATTGACCTTCTCCGCCACCATTTCCCAAAGTTTCTTCTTCTTGCACACTGGCTGGTCAAAAGCCTGATCCATCTCCAGCCGAGTATTGACGAGGTGCCACGTGGCCTGTAGGGTCCAAATAAATTCTGGCAATGAAAACAAATCATTTGATTCATTGATTAATGCATGACCTTGCAATAAACACTGATTTATTTTTAAAGTATTATGATTTTATTGAACTCTGAAGCCTGTCTACTGGAAACACTTCACTGAAGCTGTAAGTTATAGGATGATTTACAGCTCTGATACACCGCAGGAATCACTGTATTTGATTATAACTTCGAGCAGCCAGATGCTGCGCACTCATCAGGGCCTCTTCGCTTCATGCGATGACTGGATGAAAGCTGTTTTTTTTTAAACCCCAGGATGGTTTTACTAACCTGCTTTTGTTTTATCGGTGTCCATACTGGACAGGACCGTTTCCTTTCCTTCCACTTCACTATTCTGTATCACAATTGTCTCGATTACCTCCATGCCGTTAAATCACAACCACAACACTTAAAGTTGTTTATTTATTAGCGCTGCCTCTATCGCGGAATTTAACAACCTCTCAGAAGCACCGATGCGTCGAGAAAAACGATGACTATAACAACGTTGCTAAGTAGGCTGGAAAATGTAGTTTATTCCGGGCGGTACAGGCAGTCTTTTGAGAAGTCTGTAGCAAAGTAAGAACTACAATCCCGAAACGCACCGACATATGTAATGAAAGTCGATATTTATCACTGTCACGGGGAATGTAGTTCTTTGAGAGCGGGACTGTATTAGCAGTGGTGAAAAGCAGTGAAATGTGGACTACAAGTCCCAAAATACTTGTAACCGACCCACCTCTTCACTCCCTGCTCCCTCCCTCGGCCGCCCCTGTTTTGTTGTTTGGCTAAAGATGGCGTTAGCGGCTAACACAGGCGATTGCATTTTGTTTCACGAAAATTATTTGGCCAGTGGTAACAAAACATTGTTGAAATAGAGATTTAATTCGTTAGGTGATGTGTAAAAATATGTTACACTGAGTAAATACACGTCCAGTACGCAGAATAACGCTTGTTCGGCCTTCTCACGATGTAGGCCTGTTTTTAAGGGAGTGGACCGAAGCTGCTGGGACTCCATCTCCCGTCAGGGAGTGCGGCGTCAGGTGGTACAACTTTCCTTTCTCATGCTGGTATCTGTAGTCCTCTGAAGTTATTTTTGTTAAACTTTAAAAGACAGTCGGTGAACTCAATGAGAGCACATTTTTGAGTTATTAGTTAATATTTTAAAATGAAAGGACATGTTATTCAGTTTGGTGTCTGTAATATAAGTTGAGAAGAGAAAGAAGAGGTACACCTGTTACCAGAGGGAGCATGGCTGCTTCACCTGTGCAAGGTGACTGGAAACACTCTAGAGCACCCTCCAGAGAAGGGCACACATCTGCACCAGAGTCTTCTCTGACCTGGTGCTTGGCTCAACTTTCCAAACCTGGATCAGGGGCTGAACACCAGGGGCATGGTGGCCAAGCAGATTCAGGTGGTGGCAGAGAAATGGACAAAAGGTCCAGAGTCTCTCAGTGGCGAGCCCTCGTTGCCATCCGGACACAGCACATCAAAGGGGACAAAGCTGGTATTGCCAAATTCAGAAGTCAGGGAGGTCTCCGGCCTTTGTTGGACCTGCTGAAACACCCTGAGTGCTCAAGGAAGACCCTGGACCTTGCTCTCAGCATCCTGGCCAACTGTTGCACTGAGATGGAGACACGGATAGAGGTGGGATCAGAGGAATAATATTTAATGATTGCTCTCTATATTAAGGTGTCTTAAAAACCTCTCACCTTCAAAATGTGTTCCACCATAGATTCGTAAGCTGGATGGTATTCCTATTGTGGGTAAGTGGTAATTTACTCTTAATTTGGACTCATTTAAAACATAATCTTTGGTGTTGTCATAGTTATTGTTCTGTAATATATTTCTCAGTGGACATCCTGAAGAGAAACGTGGCTATGGAGACTGTCCAGAACCGAGCAGCCCGGGCTTTGGGGAACCTGGCCATGGATCCAGAGAGCTCTGCACTCATCCACTCTGCTGGTACGTGAAAGGTCACTGTGTCTCTGCACCAGCTCTGTCATTGGGACACAGTACAGCACTAGTTGTTGTAATCCTGATTACCTGCTGATTACTAATTACTACTATTTTTCCATGTAGGTGGTGTTCCCCTCCTCCTCCTCTGTGTCTCGCTGTCCTCTGCCCCTTCTTCTCCCACAGCTGCCCCACCTAAGGACCCCTGTCCCAAACTGGAATGCGCTCAGTCAGCTGCGCGGGCTCTCCTCTACCTCTCAGATACGCCCTCTAACCGCCTCTCTTTGCTCACCCAAGGAGCCTTATCGGCCATTGCACCTCTCATCGCTCCAGAATATCCCCAGGCGTTGAGGCGGGCAGCACTCAGGACCATCCATGAGCTGACCCGGGGCTGTGGCGTTGAATGCGCTAGGGAGGTGTCCCATTCTGGGGTCCTTGCCCAGCTCAGTGTCATGGTGTCGGAGGAGTCTGGGAAACCTTTTGAAGAGCTTGCCTTGAAAACACTGGCCAACATGTGCTCCCAGGGCTGTCTGCGCCCTCTTGTGGGGTCACTGGGGGTCATTCAGAAGTTTGCTGAGGAGGTTAAAAAGGACCCGCTGAAGTCGGGAGTCTTCCTCAAGGCTCTGTGCTTGTGCTGCAAAGAGGCGGTGAACCGGGCCAAGGTGAAGGAGAGCGGTGGGTTGGAGGTGTTAATTGGCTTTTTGTCCGCTCACCGGAGTCATCCTCTCTCGCGGCTCGCTATCCTGGCCTGTGTGGACTTTGTTTTTGATGAATCTGCCATGGAGCAGCTGCAGGAGTTAGGACTGGCTCCTCTTCTTGTCGCACGACTAGTCGAGCTCACCCGAGGAGAGGAACAGTCGACTGAGAAGATGGACGTGAGTCTGTCCTCCAGCATGTCTCCCACTGAGTTCCTGCCCTCCTCGTGCTGTGATTCCTTTGACTTTCCCCCTCCTGAGGGATACAAAAAGGAGGAAGCTGGTAGGGAGCAAGGCCTGTGTTCATCGAGCTTTCTAAGTCTCAGGTGTGGAAAGACAAATGTGCAGCTTTTTAAATCAATTTCTCAATGAATGAGTTTGTTATTCTCCTATTCTGTGTTGTTCATGTGCATCTCAATTACTCTCTGCAGGTCCTGGTTGGTGTCTGAGGGACTCATATCTTCTGAGGGGGACCTGCTGGAGTCCTCTGGTGTTGATGGGGAATGGGGCAGTCTACAGATCCCACCATCTTCATCCCCTCAAACTTGTTCCCCAAACCCATATTCCAGTTCTACTCTCAAAAACTCTTCTTCATCTAACCCTCCTTTTTCTTCTGCTTCTAAGAAAGCAGCTCAGCCTCCACCTGTGTCTTCTTCACCTTCACTGAAAGTCACAGATCCACCTCCCTCCACTGCACTCACACCCCAAATCCAGCCCAGTTCCTCCACCATGTCCTCTCCCACTAAAACAAGCCAAACGCCCATCTCTCCTTCAAAATTCTCATCCCCTCATAGACGGAGGCAGCGGGTTCATTCAACCACTAGTCTGACGAAGGTGACGCTGGACACACCTCCCTCTGTCCCACGCCCTATAGCTTATCATCACCCGTATCACCCTGAACCGTGGACACCCGAGTCCCCCATCCTGCTGCTGCTGTCTCGCTTCTCCCATGCCACTGACCCGAGTGCAGCTCTGATCAGCTCGGGCGTCATGTCCAGCTTGCTCTACTACCTCACCCAGCACCAGGACCCCAGCAGCAGGTGCTTCCGCATGCTCTGCCGGCTCAGCTGCAACCCAAACTGTCTGCAGGCACTGGTGCGGACCGGCTCTGTTGCGCTGATTCACTACCACCTCTGCCAGAGCAAGGGAGGAAGGGAGGGAGAGGAGAGGCAAACGGACCGAGTGAAGTCCAAACTCAAACAGCTTGGTGAGATGAAGACAGGATTCAGAACAGTAGCGTTAAAGTGACTGGAAGCAGAAGCTACAGTTATACGTTATACCAATGAGGTTTCCTCTGATGCATGCATCCTTCCTCCTTACAAGAGTTATTCTCAATAACTAGCTTTTACACGATCATATACAATATCTGATGTGTGTTTTTTCATATGGCAGCATTTTGTAATTGTGTGCTGACTTTGCAGGTGTGGCTCTTCTGAATAATCTGCGTGTCCAGTGTGAGTCTGCGTTCGGTTCTGGGGTTCTTGCTCATGTGATGCTGTCGGGCTCCGAGTCGGACAAAATGAACTGTGCGCTGTCTCTGCCACTCATCAGCAGGTGAGTTGTAGATGTCTATGATATGATAAGGGGACCTGTAAATAATTTTTGTCCCAGTTTGTAACTGTTTTGAGGTTGTTTTGTGTTTCTACAGTAATTTTTTTTGATCAGTTTTGTCTTTTTGTTTGTTTGTAGTTGCTTTATGTCCGTGTTTGTTTTGTGTCTTTTTGTGTTAGTTTTGGATTTTGATGTCCTTTGTGTCTTTTTGTAATCATTTAGTTTCAGTGTTGTCTCGTTGTAGTAAAATCTTTTTCAGTCTTACATTCAAAAACTTATTGTTATTTTGTGTCACTTCTGACAACTTTTTACATCCCTTTAACTACTGTACATGTTATACATTGAATGTTTTTGATATGAACTGATCCCAGTTTAGTTCCTGATTTATTTTGCAGGAATTTTCACACAGTTGTTGTGTAAAAATCCCATAAAGTCACTACATCTGAAATTTCTAACATTTGTTTTCAGCAACAAATCCCTGTTAAAGAAACTCCTGGTGGACAGCGGCGGGATGCTCCTGGTTCTGCAGCCCCTCAGCAGTGATGATGATGATGTGGATGAAGACCACCCTGCTGAATGTGGAAAACTGCTCTCTGACCTGTTTAACTCTCCACACTCAGGTGTAACCTCACCGCTCCCCTCACTGTACTTCTCTCTCCTGATTGGCTGCCTGTCGGCTTTGACGGGTACCGTTAAAACAGAACGCGACAAAAAACACACAGATCCACTGATGACTCAGTCGGTCAGAAACCTCAGCAGAGCTTCACCGCCTCCCTCCAAAAAGCCTCGTCTTGCTGACGTGTGTCCCTACGGCATCTCAGACTTTGACCTTGTCCTACTGCTGGACGACGGGACCCGGGTCCCAGCCAGCAGGGAGGCTGTGGCCGGGGTCGAGGGTACAGACGAGGTCAACTCTGAATACTTCAGGGCTCTGTTGAGAGGTGGGTTTGGAGAAGCTCAGGGCGACTCAGAAGAGCCCGTCCACATCAAAGATGTCAGCACAGGTATGTTACTACCTGTGCTGCATTACCTGCACGGCTGCTGCCTCATCAAGGACACAGAAAGCAGAGGACGGTGCCAGATTTTGGACACCTTGGTCCTCGATGGTCTGAGTATTGTCCAGAAGGAGACAGAAAACCTGCCGTTTCAGAAAACACCTTTAGGTGAGGCGATGATGGGAGCCTGCAGGTTTTTGGTGAGCGAGCTGCAGAGAGAGTTGGAGGATCTCTGTGTGTCTCTGCTCCTGAGCTGCTCCACACAGGCTCTCACTGACGACAACCCTGAAAAGACAGCATCCAAAATGGACCAAGATCCCCTGGAGTCAGCCGAGGACAACCTGGCCAGTCGAACATCTGAGCTGGAGCTGACTGGACTGGAAATGAAGACAGGAGGTGAACAGACAAAGAAACCACAGACAGAATGTAAGAAATCTTGCTTGGTGGGAAAAGTACAAAAAGTCAACAGAGGACTCATCTCCACATCAGAGAAGATCAAGAGTGTCACAGCAGTGTCAGTGGACAAATCAGAGGAGTCCACTTTAAGACCAAAGAGCGTGGAGACAGGTTCGGGACGGCCTGTGAAGCCAGGAGCTCAGAGCTCGTCCTCAGACACTGGAGGAGGTGGGACTCTGGTGGCTCTGCTCCCTCAGGTCTACTGGTTTTCTCAGCGGTACAGTTATCCCGCTCTAGGCCGGGCCTGCTTGTCCGTGCTGCTGGGTTGTCAGGACCGTCCTCGGCCCTTCTCGTCCTCCTCTGTTGCTGGGGATTGTCTTCGCCGACTGGCCAGAGAGGCCCACTGTGCAGAGACTCTGAAGCAGGACCTGCTGAGTCTGGCTTCAGGAGCTCTGAGCTGAGCCGGGAGGTGGTGCAGTAAATTAGAGTCGACCTATGAAGCTTCAAGAGTTTGCCGTTGTCTTATTATTGAACAGGTCGATCACCTGGAAACACGCTGTATGAATTCAGACTACCCATTTATTTTCATCATTTTGAAACAACACATTTGGTTTTGATGTAATTGTAGCTCGTCTCAGCGTGACATACTTCTGTTGTGATTTATTTTTGATGGATTCATTTCCAATGGCATTCATATTGCGGTTTCTTTCTTTCTTTTTTTTTTTTTTAATTTTTAATAATTTCTTTTTTATCTCCAGATGTCCACAATGCGTTTGCTAAGTGTCATGTAGCTGGAATAATCAGGGTTGGTCTCAGAGCCAGTTGTCTATTTTGTACATAGAGAGGAAATATGGAATAGCAGATATACAGTATATAAGTTTCAACTGTCTCATATGAATTTATGCCACTGAAATATATCGCTGGAACATCACACTGCTTTCAGTGTCTTCTTTTACGTTTGTGTTGTTTCATTCAAGTAGGATCAGATACCACATCAACTCACAGATTTCACAGAATAGTTTTTCATCTTTTCCAGATGACTTTGGTGAGCACTCGGCAGGCTAACACTGAATGTTACTAAGGCCCTGTTCACACCTGGTTTTCAGATGCATCTCAGGAGATTGGATCACAAGTAGACAATGCTAAATACAGGTGTAAACGACCACCGGAACGCATTGAGATCCAAGCACTCAGACCACATGTGGAGGTGATCTGGGACCATAGACTGCGTATAGACATGGATGAAGCAAGTGGGGCTTAAAAAGTAAAGACAGTGCTGAAGTACAAAAAAGTGCAGTACACCTGACGGCCTCTAGATGCTGGCTTCAAGAAACTCTGCTCCAACTGACTTCAATTCAAAATCCTAATTTTCAGCCCTGAAATATTCGGTCAATACAGTTTTTCCACAATCGTTCTGATGTCTTTAGATAAAGTCGACTCTTCTTCTCAGTGATCAGGTCCATCTGAAAATCATTTATCATGAAGGAGACATTAGACTGAGAGAAGGGGAGGAGTTAGTTGTGTGGTTAGTTTGATTGGCACGTCTGGTCTCCAATGAGAGCAGCGCTGATGTCATCTCATACACATTGGACAATGTCCTCAGGTTCAAGGGTCAGCCCCGCCTCCTCACTCCTCCCTTCATATCCAAATATGGTCACTTCTGGCTCCAAACAACCAACATGACCATGTTCAAATACCAGACTCCTGGTTTGTGAGCCTACAAACCAACAGGTGACGTCACACTTGGACAGTCTGTATCCGGGAGACAGACCACATATCTTTTGTAGTGTGAACACTAATGTGTCTCAAATAAGGATGTGACAGAAACAGCTGCTGCTTTTCTTGTGTTCAGTGTCCATCTTGTGCTGCTGTCATTTACACCTCAAACCACTTCGTCCTCTCACCTGAAACAGTGTCAACAGTCCATACATGTGCAACAGTTCATGAAGCATTTTGCCTTCTCCTCTCTTTTAGCTTACTGTGTCAACTGTTTATAAAAGCTGGTGCTCTTGTACAGTCCTGACGTTGCCATAGTGACACCTGAACACAAGTGGTCCACGGGACAGTTTGGACACATGTTAAATACAGGTGTGAACACAGATGTGTCTTGGCTGTTCACTTATGATCTGATCATCTGAGACACATCTTCAAAGTCTGACCTCACTCTGAATGTTGGTGTGTGTCAGTACTCGTGCTGCAGCCTCAAGTCCAGTCTGAACAGTGTGTTGAGTAATGGAAAGTAACAATTACTTTCTAATATAAAGTAACAACATTACAATTCAATACATTCAGGCTATTATGTCTTCACTCAGTTAAAGGAACAAACGTCAATGTTAATGACATTTTCAGAAATGTCAACGCCTGAAATTAGTTTGAAAATGTTGATGCTACGACTAAATCTGTCATTAAACTTTTACCTTCAGTCCTCAGCTTGTTAACTGCAGTGGCTTCGAGACACTGAGACAGTGACGTGGTGCTGGACTTGAGAACACATTATATTAATAAATAATCCTATGAAAAGTTTTAACATGTTTTGTTTTGTTGTTCCACAGGACCAGTGTATTAACTCTAAAATAATGTGTCGTGCAGATGTCAAGGAAGCATCAACAGAAGTAACAAAAAGTAACACCAAAGTTAGTTTTCTTTGTAATTAATTACTTTTGACGGATGTAGCTTGTAATTGCTAATTAATGATTAATTATCAATAACAGCCCAACACTGATTCTGAAGTTACAAATCTTTAAACTGTGCGTCATGTGTGTGCTTTCATTGTTTAAAAGTGTTGAATAGTTCTCTGATCTAAAGGTTTTTTAGAAATATGACTGAAACTGGAGCAGATGTTCATTTCTCTGGACGATACACATCTGCTGCTCCTGCGAGCGGCAGCAGGACGAGTCCGAATGAAGGGACATGTCGGTCCAGCAGAGTGGAGGGTTTGGATCATGTCTAGACCACAATGGAGCTTCATAGCCCAGTGAAACATCTCATATAAGCTGTGGATGCTTTCTGACAATAGGAAAAATGTAGAACTTTGCCAGCTGAATGTGTTGAAGCCCACATGTGTATAGGTTTCTGACTCTGGAAACCCCCAGTGGTCGTGTGTGAGAAGACATCATGAGTGAATTCTGTATCTCTGAAGTGTTTGCTCGGGATAATGAGATGAAAAACAAAGAAGAAATGGCGCTCAGTGTAATACAGCACAGAAAGGTTTTTATTCCTGTCTGCTTGGGAGAATTCATCCAACACGACAGACTGGAGCTTGGAGCATGCAGTAGGACGGAGCTGAGGAGTAGGACTGGTCCTCTCAGTGATGGGAGTCCTCGTAGCCGTCGGGCAGAGGGTTGGTGTGAGGGTTGTGGAACAGAGTGTGGTTTCCATCTCCCCAGGGAAATTTCTAAAGAGGACACATGTCAACTTGTTGCAGTAAACCAGAAAGTTTACACAGTCACAGGCAGGCTGCTGATAAATAATAAAAATCCTCTGGACTCACCTTGGTCCGGATGCGCAGGTGCTCATACGGCACAAACTCTGGTGGTTCATGTGAGTGTGCCTGCATCTTCATCCAGGCATTGGCCATGCACACACCAACACCAGGGAGCGCCAGAACGAAGGTCAGGACCTTCCAGGTCTTTGCTGTAGAATCACAATCAGCAAAAGACAGAAGCCGTGAGAAGAGCATGGGGCAGTAAGAAGTACTGGACGGAGGCTCTGTGTCGAACCCGGGCAGGCTGCCAGCTCTGCAGACCTTTCAGTTAATGATCGACTAAATGTGACTGCGTGTGTGGCATGATATATATGTGTGTGTGGGGTTTGAGACATTTGTTGTTGTATTTGGTGGGAATGGATCAGCACAGACACACTGACCTCCTCCCTCTGAGCCATGTGATGCAGCAGCAAGCACCCGGCGAGCAGCGGCGGCGGCGGCTGGAGACAGAGACATCTGCAGAGGTGGAATAGAAGAAATAGAAGAAGGGAAAGCCTGTGATAAGATTTCAATGGAGGTGTACACACACTAACACCCTGAAGGTGATTATACACCTGCATGTTCTGTCCAACAGAAGAAGCAGAAGAACCTGAGCTGAAGCTGTTCTGTAGCCTATATTTCTGTGAAAAGAGACTTTATGAGCTTCACTCTGAGGCAACCAGCAACAAATATTACGACACCAGCTGAAGAGAATCTCTCTATCATCATTTAATGCTCCAAAACAAACCACAGGACAGTCAGGGCTGAGTCACGGCCTACTGCTGTTGCTGTGCAACAGGAGCGTACAGAGACCTGTTTCAGTAAAAATACAGAAGAGTCAGATGTAATACTCACTATTCTTCAGGCAGGTAATAATCAATGATCTCCACCGTCCTCCTGTTTTTCTGTCGATATCTTCTTCCTGCTTGTTTGTCCTCTAGTCTGTCCTGATCTGAACTCAGTGTGCCAGATAACTCCTCCCCATTTCAATCTGACACTGAGCCAGAAGTTTATATTTGGGCAAGGCGGGCTGATACGTGACGAGGAGGAGAGGGGAGGAGGCTTCTGTGGAGGACGTTCAGTCTGCATAACAAAGACGATGAGAGGAAGACCGAGGAGGAGGAGGAGGAGGAATAAAGACGGGAGGTGTTGTTTTTGACACAAACAGTGAGCTAACTTTCATTTTTGGTTTCAGCTGGAGAGCAGCAGTGAAAGTCAGTCGTTGCTCACAGATGGGTTCACCTGTTAATCCAAGGAGCAACGTAGTCTGCAGGTTATTTACATTTTTAATGAATTATGAAACACTGTCAGGGCTCAGGTTTAATTAGTCAGACGCTGACAAACTGAAATCAGCTGAACACACGAGATACATTGTACAGCACCACATTATAAAACCATGATGACAACATCTGGGACAGATTCTGCAGAAATTAATGTGTTGTTGTAATCTATGCAAAATAAACCCTGTTTGTTGGTCTGTTGTGCATGTTGTGAGTTTTAGACCATCCTTTGTCGAGGTTAGATGAACACTGATGTAATGAGGTGAAATATATGAAGCTTACATACGAACATTTCTTCCTTTAACAAAACATGTTGATATATTTGTGAAAAAAGTTGTGAACATAAAAAGTTGTCATATGTCATGAAAGAAGAACATTTTTATTGTAACTTAAAGAAATAAGGAGAAAAAAGGCGATGTGTGAGCATTTTTCCATCTTTGCACCGCCATGTTTCTACAGGAGCCCAGAACGGACAAACCAAACCTGGACCTGCAGAGACACTCTCACATTTTATCACTGAAGTGGCTGCTGGTTGTGGGCGGAGCTATAGCACCTGTATGTCAACCATAACACAGACGCACAAGAAGAAGAGAAAGGACTGGGTTTGGACTGGTTTAGCGCATGGATTTGGGCACAGTTTACACTGCCTTTGGACTGGTTTGGACTGGTTTTAGACTGGATTTGCACTGGTTTTGAGCTTGGCTTTGGACTGGTTTGGACTGGCGTTGGCCTAGGTAGAAGAAGATGTGGACGAACAGCACAAACAACATCCTAAATCCAAATGTAAATAAGCCAGGTGCTGTATCAGATTCAGTGTATGTGTAGGTTTGGACACCCATCAACAGAACACATTTAGTTTTGAAGTAACACTCTCACTACTGATGTTCATGTTTTGATACTTTCATTAACTGAATTATCATGGACAGATGTAAAAGTAGTTTGTAAAACATTTCATTACAACTTCAGTACCTTCATACATGTTAACTGACAGGTTAAAGGTCAGGGAGGGGCGGGTCAGCAGGAGGTCACTGATGAGCTGATAAATTCTCAGCTCAGACTAATACTTAACCACCAGTCAGGGGATGTGAAAATTAATCTAGTGGAGACCTGTAAAATATATCAGCAAATTCATCTGTGGGAAAAGTCATTAAGAAATGACAGAGAGGGGGAAACTGTGAAGGTCCAGACAGATCTGAAGATGAAGAGAGTGCTGTGGACAGATGCCATGACAGTTTAGTTCAGCTGTGATTGTATGGAAAGAACAGCTGAGGATACACCTCATGGTGGAGGTGTATGCAGGAGGGAATGGAAACAGTTCAACTGTCCACCAGATGGAGTAGTGTTGCTATGAATACAACATTGTCCTTAAACGCTCCTTGGGGTCTCAAACTCGTGCCATGGAGGCCGACACACTGCAGGTTTTCTTTCCAGCCGGTCACTAAAGCAGGTGATTTTAATCATGAACGCCTCCTTCAGTTTGAGGGAAGGAGCTCAGCAGTGAGATCAGCTGCTGGAGAGATGGTTGGAAAGAAAACCTGCAGGGTCTCGGCCTCCATGGCAAGAGTTTGACACCCCACTGGTTATACACAGGCTCCTTCTGCCTCTCTGCTCAGACTCTAAGCCTTAGACTCTAAGCCTTAGAGTCTATCAGTCTGCACTGCTGTGGTGACTGTGTGTGATCCTTAAACATGAAAACATGTCATATGTTTAGATTTTTCCTGATTTACCTACACAAAGAGGTAAAGGTCATTTTACAACTTTTTACAAAGTCCTCCTGCTCCTTTCATGTTGTTATCACAGTCACATCTTCACACACACAGAGCGTCTCAGCTTTGGGTTTGTGTTGCACCCCCTCCTGTGTGTAAAGGCTTTGTGGAGAGAGGAGTCGGCTTCAGGCTGCAGAGCAAACAGCAGCCGCAGCCAGCGGTGATGTCAGCCTCTCCTGTCTGCACGACTGGCACTGGTGTTATTGTGGGCACAGGTGAGGAGCCTTCTCAGTCTGAAGTGTCTGTGCACAGACATGCACTGACACAGACACACTCACAGAGGCTGCAGGTGTGTGAGGAGACCGAGACTCCCTCAACCTCAGGACTGGTTGGAGCACGTCTCCCCTTGTTTAGTTCAAGCTTTACTTTGATTTGGCAGGTATTCAAGTCTTCAATTAGTAATATAATGTAGGATTACAGAAGCCTCCAAACCCAGTTCAGCTGATTTATTACTTCAGAAACACAACTCAACACAATACAAAACAAAACCTTTTTTTCCCTCTAAAAGTTAAAGTTTTCTGAAACTATGAATAATACATTTAAATAAATAAATGTTCTTGAGAAAACAAACAAGATAAATGATCGTATAATATTCCGAAAAATAACTCAAGATCACAAATAAGCCACTGAAATGAGTTTATCGTGACAAAATGGAGAAAATAAAAATATGTTTAGTAATGTCCTTTAAGAGCTTCCATACAGAAATATGTTTAAAACAGAAAAAATTTTAAAATAAAAAATCCCAGATAAAAACTGTAATGATACAATGATACCAGTTGAAAGAGTTAAGTTAAAGTTTAATTACAAACTTTAATAAAATTAGTGCCTAACCACAGAAAATAACCTGCTGGTTGTATGATATCACATTTTGTTTGTTATTTAACAGATATGTTGTATAATTATGTAAAATGTCACAACAAAACAAAGTAAATGTGGAAATGTTTTTCACTAAACAGTGAAAAGCTGCAGAATCTTACACAGAGTTGTAGTAAAGTGTTAGATTTGTCTGCTCTCAGCTGCTGAAATTCATCTTTTTAGACTTTCTGCAGTGTGTTATTTTCTATCCATGCTGACGACACGAGTCAATTTAAATAATCATTGTGTGAAGTGTCATATTTTTCATGGATATTCATGTTTCTTCGAGGGTAAACTCCACTCTGGGTTTGGTTTGTTTTTACTTTAGTGCCATCATCAGGTCAAAACGTTTGGTTTATCCAGTGCTGAGGAGAAACTAAGATGCTGCACATTATTACCTGTGCTGAACATGAGCAGAACTGAGTAATAATAATAATGTGTTATTATGAGCTGAGTGTGTCCAGAGCTGCACACAGCAGCCGTCTCTGTTTGCAGGATGAAGGACGACCACGTCCAGAACGAGTCCATTCAACAGGTTTTCTTGTTGAACCTGAGAAGCAGAAACCTCCAACAGTGTTTGTGGAGGTTTATATACACACAGGAAACACTCCAGACTCAACACACACAGAGTGGTGTGTAAATACAAAGGTGTGTAAACTACGACCTCCAACATCACAAAGTAAACACTCATTTAAATTTCTCACAGGATAACGGGTTTAAATCCTTGTCCATGTGGAGAAGAACAGTGTGTGAGTTCAGGTGGTTTTACACCCACACATCTCAGACTGTGTGTTTCATGCCAAGAGAAAGACGACTGAGGATTGTGTGTAATGCAGTAAGTGTGTGTGATGTTGGATGGAGGTGAAGGCAGCTCTGTCCTGTCCTCCACTTGTAAAGACTCTTTTTTTCCTGCATTCGCCTCAGAGCAGCACATCTGAACTCTTTACTCAGTGATGACATCATGGCAGCCACTTGTCCTGAGGAGCCTCTGAAGGAGTGAAACTCAATGTAAAACAGATCAGTGAATTTCTGCCTGTGATAAGGACCAAAACCTGGGGAGTGACGGGGGAAAATAAAGGTTTATTAATCTGAACTCAGCGCTCAGAAAAATACAGCTTTTTTTTTTTAACATTCAGTGATGTCATCGCTATCAACACCCACGGTCTTGATTCTAATGTTTTTGTTGTGTGTGCTTTTTATGGGATTTCTGCAAACCCCCCAGTGGGAGGGAACAGCTCTGGGGGACATGTTGAATGCATGATATGGAAGAAGAACTCCTCTGGTTTTATATGTAGAAATAATGATGGCTTTCTTATGTGGCTGCAATTCTACTGAGATTTAAAAATATCAAATGGGATCATCAACATTCTTGTTATTAAGTTTAATTGATACATAAATGAGAAAAAGTCTGAGGTGCAAACATGTACGAAAATATGTGTCAAAAAATCCTTATTACTTGTGTCTGAGCCAGAGAAGAAGAAGAAGGAGGAAGCAGGAGGTACAGACCATAGACTGTTTGGAGAAATGGATGAAGCACAAGGGTCAAAAGTGCAAAAAAGTGCAATACCACCAACGGCCACTAGATACTGGCTCTAAAAAACTCAGTTCAAAAATGATAATTTTCAGTCCTGAAATTTTCAGTCAATATATTTTTCCACAAGTGGTTCTGATGTCATGAGATGAAGTCGACTCTTCCTCTCAGAGATCTGAAGGTGTTTACAGCCAAAGACAAAGACACATCAGGACTGGACCGAGACAGTCTGGGGGTGATCAGACAGGGATTATGTCTTGGCAGAGGTTTGAGCTCAGATTTCTAGTCTTTCTTAAAGTGTTATATTTACATGCAAGACATGTTTAGTGTTTTACAGAAACACTGAAGCTGGACATGTCATTTCATCCTGTCTGTCTCGTGCAGGTTTATTTGACTTTATTTTAGTCACCAGCACCAGACACAACACAGGACTGAGCCTAATACCAGTTAATCTGTGTGCTCCTGTACAACAGCACCACTTCTCTAATGAGCTCAGTGTGACTGCGACAGGTCAGCAGTGTTGTCCCAGCTGAACTAACCCAGCGGGGAGCTCGGCTCAACCTCCCTCTACAGTGGAAACTTCCACACGCCGTCCATCATGAGTGGGTCCTGTGCAGACAGGGCAAGTGGAAAGAAACTGTCCATTATCTGCTGTGTGGATGTTTTCCTGCAGTCTGACATCACAAGTCAGTTTTACTGCATGTAATTTGTCATTCAACATGCAAGTGGAAATGTTCAGTACCACTGAGTGACAGCTGGAGGCTGTGCAAGATTAATGAGCGTCTATTTGGAAGTTTGTATTTAAACTGGTTGTATGATTAATTATAAGGCAATCTGATATCCTGATTAGGCTGAGGCTGCTTTATTGGTAGTTTAGCTCAGTCTCACAAACTCACTCCGAGTCTGTGAAACTTGAGACCACACAATCCTTCATGTAAGGTTTAACTAGAAAAGCACTGGGAGAGCACAGACCTCCACCAAGCACATTTCCTTCCATATTGTGACTTCCACCAAAGATATTACTAGTATTAGTCTTGTGTTTATTTATATCAATATTAGCTCCACAGCGTCGTGGCTGTTTAAAGATGTCTGTTGCATGTTTCTAGTTTCATTTGGTTTTTTTTTATGATGCAAGTTTCAAAGATGGATTTTTTCATATTCTGGATCATATTATCTGAAATTATTCCTTTATCTGGATCAATCTTTGATATATTGTAGACCATGTTAGAAACTTGTCCTGTATTTTTTTTCAAAGTGTCTTGACCATTTTTGGTGGAGTCATATACATAAATGTTGCATATTGTCCTATCTCCCAATGTTAAAAAATCCTTCAAAAAATTCCTGGATCCAGACGGTGATCCGGATCACTTCCAAAATCTAATCATTTGTTCCTGATCCCCATCTGGACAATCCCTGAAAATTTCATCAAAATACATCTG
>OOFC01014396.1:0-27170 GCA_900323345.1 Pseudochromis fuscus
ACCACCGCCACCCCAACCTCTCCCTCTCTGTGTCTCCCTGACTCTTTCTTGCCCATGCTCTAAGGAGCTTTAGAAACTCGACTGGGTAATGGGAGCAGCAGTCAATCAAAATTGCACTTTCAAAGGTGATGCTTTGTTTCACGCTCACTTCCCACATATCCCACCGAGCCTGGCACCTGTCAGGTTGTCGTTCTGAAACGCAGCATCTAATGCCAGTCACCCAAACCACCCGGTCCCTCGGCAGATGGAGGGGCTGACTTGTCAGCTGCCTGTCGAGAAATGAGGTCATTCCATTTTGCGAGGTCTGCTGTTTTTTTTTTTTTTTTTTTTTTCTTTTTTAATAAGGTGAAGCAAAACAATCTAAAAAGAAAACATTGTGTTCAGGTGTTTACGTCTGGCTCACTTTCATGTAAACTGGGTAATAGGCAGAGCAGCATCCACGCAACAGGTTTTAGGGTGGAAAGCGATATTTACGTTTACTTTATATAAGGTTTTCACAAAACTGAACATAAATAAACCCTCGATTTCTATTGGTGCCCTTCAGTTTTACTGAGTCTGACAGCATTGTCAAAACACCACCGGAGCTGCCAGTTCTAATAACACGGAGGTTGGTAATAAATTGTCAAATGAGCTCTTGTTGTACCGTGATCCCACAGAGGAGCAGTAAAACTCGATACGGTGGAATATGCAGGATCTCTGGACGCCCACAGCAGCCAGGGGTCCTCGTATCTCCAAGGGTTTTATAGGCTCAGGTCTGACTCATTCCAGCTTTACAGTCACAGTGACCTTCCCATTAGGGCTCCATTACCAAAGGTCTATTAGACAGAGAGGCACATACCCAGCCTATTTATCCAGCTGCAGCTTCTTCTTATGAACTGTAGTGGATAAACAAGAGTACAGCTTTGCAGGCCTCACAGAGTCATGGATAAATGCCTTTAATAAGACATAAAATGGACGCACATGCAAATAAACACATGAAGCTTAAATTAGTCCAAGATGCAAAACTATAATTACAGTAAGTGGTAATCCCAGACATTTAGACCCCACCTCTACTCAAAACAAGGACCTCCCCACATCAGCACAGGGCCCCTAAGGAGCTCTAATTAGTTGACTAGATCTAAAGCAGTGTCCTCCATCTGACTTAAAATGTTGCACTGTAATGACAGCACTGAGGGACATACAGTAAACAGACTAATGGGAACTCGATGCACCACCATTGTTTTATGCTTTTCCAGCTGTGCTAATGTTTGATTAGGTGGCTTTAAGACGAAAGATACAGATTAGGTCGAGTGTCTTCACTGATTCGTTCAGTATTCGGTACGTTTTTCCCAGAAAAGATGGCATAATGAAGGAAAGGCTGTCAGCTAATTTCAACTCAATTTACATCCATTTACGTGGTCCCTGGAACCAGTTTTACAAGGTTAGATGTGTACAGTTGTGAAACGCTTCTAGAGGTCATATGATAATCAGGAGATGTTTCCACCATGCTAATACCCTCATATAATTTTATTTACTATGCTGTAAGAGGAAGTGGCAGCTGGCCAACTGGGGAGTGGTGGGTTTACTTTGTTTTTATGTATATATGTATTTTCTATACATATATGCAAACAAATCTGCAACGTTATCTTATCTGCATGATATAAAATCTGTCCTCAAACTAATTTTTGAAAACTTTTATTATTTGGAAAGTGTATACTGCTGCACATTACAGCTTGAACTGATAAATTATATAGTGTTGTGTGGTAAAAATTGATACAGTTGAAAAGAGTCATTTTTTACTGCAGTACAAAAGGTTGTTTCATCTGAGTTTGTTTGTTTGTCCATTTGTTGGCAACTGTGGGAACTTACACGAGACTTAGTAACAAGTGAGGAAGGCAGACTGAGGTGATAAACCGATTTTTGTGATTTTTAATTCACTAAACAATATAACACTCTACATACAATCAAACAGTGAGGAGCTGGTGACAGAGTTCATCTAGCACTAGCTAAATACCAATGCTTAAAATGTGTCTTTTATAGGTGCCAACTAATGAGGTAAAACTATTCCCTTCACAGCAGGGGTGTTTGTATTTTTAACAATAATCTTTGTTTAAAAAACTATTTTATATGAATAATGCTACAGCTTTACAATATATACAAAACCCCATCTCCACAATAAAATGATTTGCATTAAGTGCAGAAATCACTCTTAATCAACTAAAACTAAAACAACTTCCCCTCATTTCATCCACTCCTGATCCCCTTGTACCGTGTCTGAGCACAACTGCCCAAACACTGGAGGGAAACATGTGACAGGTGAGTCCTCACTGCATCACATTGCACTTAAAGTTTCACCTTCACATATACAACACTCACACTCCTGCACATAAAATGACCACATTCATTCTCCATCCCGTGATCGATAATTATAGTCTGTGACTCTTACGGATCGCTGCCAATCGCTGGCCTGCTGCCGCTACATCTGGATGCTATCATTGTGCTGATAAATACCACCAGTAATCCCAATCCTATGTCTGCAACTTTGTGCTAGTTTGAAGTGAAAACTATGTTTCTTTTAACTGCAGAGTGCGATATATAGTGTAATGCAGTGCAACATGTGTGATAAAACCCTGTGATTAATGTGCAAAACACCAGCAACAAGGTGTGACTTCATTACAGCAACATCATGTAAACACCGCAGAACAGATATTGAGAGAATTCAAGTCCAATCAGAAGATGGGATCCTGTCCTTAAAAAAAAGGGCAAATGTTTTAACAAGATCGTGCTACTAATTCACCACATGAGGGCAACAATGTTCAGTCAATAGCATCAATGCTTTTTAAAGTAATGTATTTGTTTTGCATGTTGTTGCTGTCACTTCTCACCATGGATCTTAACTTGACCAGAAAAATAACTAAACCAGGATACATAATCTGCTCCTTTCATCAGAGGGGTTTCTCCAGGGCCCTCCTCAGAAACAGGAAACAGTATCCAGGTCAGGGTTAACCACTACTCACTCTTCTCTTTCATACTGAGCACTGACTGACAGCCAGAAACAAACTTCATGACCTTCAGACAGGAAATTCAAGTAATCTCGAGTAAGTCATACAACTAAAAGGCAAATCAAAAGTTCTTGGTTCAATTTTGTTGTATTGATACACGGATTAGTCAGAAATGATTTCAAATTCTGTTGTGTCGGTGCCTTATACTCGACAATGAAAGTTCCATTAAGTTTAATTTGGAAATGCAAATTACTGTTTATGTTTGTTATGATAGGCAAGTGACAGGAGTCTTGAATCTGAATGTGTTTCAAGCTCATTTTAGCAAATCGTAAATGGAAAGCCTCTGAGCAAAATAAGAACCAGTGAATATTATTATTATATCTCAAAGGCAGCAAGTCAGATATTACAGGCGTACAGCTGGGCTGGCATACACAAGATATGCAAAGCAGCAAGAGGTGCAAAACAAAAACGCAGTGTTGAACATGTGGTGCATATTTCAAATCAAATCACAACACTCGCAACAGCTAATCCCGTCCCTGCAAATAAAACTCCATACCGTGCTATCAAAACTCAAGGCTTAGACCCCAAACTCAAAATAAGCTTATATATATAATTAACATGCAATGCTAAGCTTTGAAAGCTGAAGCAAACCTGTGAAGGTGAGAGCTCAGTATATACAAGAAAGTGCTCCAACAAAAGAAAAAAGGAGTTCACTTTTATTTTTCATAGTTTGAAGCCAAAGAATTTCAGAGACGACCTCAGCTATAGTATAATCCAGAGTGTAAGGTTAAAAACCAACAGGAATATGAAACACGTTGCAGATGGTCAAAGGAATTTTACACAAGATCTAAATGAACCAAACATCGAAAGCTACTTTAGAAATTACTTTAAGAAGTCATATAATACTGGAGAAACCTTGCATAACCCTAGTTTTCTCTATGAAAACCACTAAGCAGATTGCTATAAATACTCCCTTAAGCAATGAAGTAGGAACAGAGCACACTCTCTCACAAGGTTGTCTTACTTGGAGGCTTTTATACTGTATCTCTGCACGAGGCGTATTGATATTCCCACTGAGAATCAATAGCATCATGCCTATCACTGAGCAACATCTTACACTGCTGTGATCTAAATACACCTGTCGAGCATTGTCTTGCATACTTTATCCAACCAGCTGTCGGGCTTATCATCAACTTCTGCCTGTGAAGTGGGTTAGTTAACAGTAGATAGCTGCTATGATGACAACACAGCTACCCCGAGGAAACATGTGGAGGTAACCTTCACTTTAGACACATGGATCAGTGGCCTTGACTAAGCTCTGGATGTATTGGCATGTGGATTTAGTCGGCTATCACAGGGGGCGAAGATAACCTTGTCATTTCAACTCCGACTGTCACGGGAGGGGTTACAGGATGGAGATTCTAACTCCATAAATCCTCTTAAAAACATACACACACTCACACAGACAGCGCTCTGTCTTACGCACACACAGTAACACATACAATCCCGGCCCAGAGCCAAACAGTGAAAGGTCACAAGCCCCCAAGTGACACATGTCAATCACAGGAGGTCGGTTTTATCCATCCCCTTAATAACACCTGAAAGGTTCTGGGAGACCATGGGAATAGTGGTCTGACCTCTGGTTGTGACCTAGAGGAAATCTGTACCTTCATATCAGCTAACACAAACATCAAGAACCAGCTAAATAAACCATACAGTACAATGCAGATGAATGAAATATAACCCTCACACTAATGGAAACAAGAGTTTTGACTTGATGCCCTAATTTGGAAAGACAATTACATGAACAACTTTTCCAAAATCACCGGTTTCTCAGGTGTTAGACATGTAGTTTGAGAGGGGAAAGTTTCTGGCAATCACTGATTAACAAAGTAAAGTGAACCTCCAGCCCTGTGTGACATTGTCATCACACCGAATACTTGCATTGATATGGAGGAGTGATACAACCCCCCCAGCGACCAGGAACCTCAACTCAGATGCGGTGTGACTGAAAAAGGTGTGTGAGAGGCCGGGGAGGATTACCTATGATCCAAGCATAATGAAAAAAAAACACACAACCTGATATTAAATTCCAACACATGGCGAATTACCGATGGGCTCCAGTTGTTCTTTTACTTCGTCTGTGGATTTCACCTGCTCGCGCGGGGGAAATGCCTTGTGGGATGAAGCGTGCGATAAAGCCTGGTGTGAAATTCATTGTTTTTCTGTGAACCATGTGTCATCCATGACAAGTAAAAGTGAACAAATACAATCACACCGCTGCTTATACATTAAAGATGAGATGTAAATGAGCAAGTCTGTTGCAAAGTGCAAACTCAATGCACTAAGCTAGTTAGTGTTGTTCGAATGAGCAAGAAAGACAGACAGTGTGTATGTTGAGTACTGTGGGGTCTCCTACCTGTCTGAAGCTGGAGGGCGTCCATTGCGAGGCTTGTTGACCTGGGCATACAGCGCCTCCAGGGGTGGACCGTTGTTTGGAGGGCTCAGAGGTGGGTGAGGGCTCTGGGGACTCTGGGGGAGATGGTAGGGGTGGCTGTAGGGGTCTATGCTGCTGCTGTCCACCGATGAGTCTAGCGATCCGATTCCAGCATAAGTGTGATCGTCGTCGGAGCTGAAGGTGCGGCTGACGACATCTTGGATCTCGGCGTATTCCCGCTCCTTCGCCTGCCTCTCCCGAAATTCCCGTGTCTTGGCCTGTATTCTAAAGACAGGAAAGATGGTGTTTTGTTTTGATCCGTGGAAGTAAAAATAATGCACAGGAATACCAAATTCTCAAGAATGGTCTCATTTTTATGCAGTTAAAATGGTACTGGGTCATTTTTGTTGACTTTGCCTCTGGATAAAAAAAACAGTATTTCACCAACTAAAGCTAGTGCAGGAGAACCATGTCAGATCTTCTAATATTCGCTGCTTCTTAATAGATTTTTTTAATATATTTTACAGGCACTGCCTTTGTTTATTTGGATGCTCAGGGGATCTATATATAGTTTGTCTTCCAGCTCAGCCAGTTTAAATGTTGAGTAGGAAATGTTTTCATTGAATTTCCTTCACAACTCAAACAGACATGCTGGCTTACAACTGACATGTGTTTATTTGTGGAAACACAACAAACCTATTAGGAGAAACAAACAGATATTTGATGTACTGATATAATAAGGAAGAAACAGAAGATAAAGAGCAGTCGTTTAAAAAAGACTTAATGTAATATACTGTCCCAGATTCAGAGCGGCTGACAGCAGCATTCCAACTTTTAAGTTTAATCTCAGATATTGATCACTCGAGACTTGAGAAGAAGTGGCCTCTTCTCCACAAACTTCTAAAGAGGCTTTCTTTTCCTGAGGAGGAAATGGGAAATGAGTTCCCTTAGTGAGGAAAGACGTGTAGTATTATTCAAATATGTGGCTTTCCGTGAGCCATTAGAGGGCGAAGATAACTGTACAGATTTTATCCCACTGGCTCTCTAACAAGAGCCGGTGGGAGGGAGGGAGGGAGACAGTCAGGCCTCCTCTTCCTCCTTTCCACCCCTTCCTCTCCCTCCATGGTGTTGCTCTCCCCGGGACCACTTCCACACAACAGAGCCTTTCACTGGTCTTTCCTGTCTCAGAGAATGGTTCCATGTGAATGCCCATCTGTCTGCAGCTAACAAGACTCAGTCATGGTGCAGCATGAGAGCTGCTGCAGCAGGAGTAGGGAGGTGGACAGTGGGGAGAAGGGAGAAAGGAGCTGACCTCCCACTGTGGTGACCCTGGCAGCAGCCACCAGTCTGCTCACTGGTTCCAGATGTTATATGTGCTGTAGGGTAACACACTCATCCACACACGCATACAAGCACGCGACCTCCCACTGGTGGTAGACTTCCCTTTTACCTCAGGTCATAACTGACCTCTGACCCCTCCCACTGCTGCTCCTCACAGATGATTGACAGGTTAGGAACAGAGCGAGAATCCCCCCAAGAACTCCTTCTCGCATGTCTGTGTATTTTAATAACAGTAATCACATTTCAAACAATCACCATTTTTCAGTGCCGGATTAACCCAATTCCCACATCCTACCCATAGACTGCCTTGTTTATTTTTAGCCGTCCAAAATCCCATTTTCTCAGCATTATCTGTGGAATGAGATTTTGATGGAGGCCTGATGCAATGTTGCGTGATGTGCAGTCATCTATAAAGGCTCGGAGCGGGTTTGGTGTATTTTTTCTATTGTCGTGGACCAGGTACAGTATGGAAATGATCGTCTTAGTTAGGGTGGTTTCACTTTTGCTCGTGTTGTCAGGAAACACAAAACAAGCCTTGCAGGGAAAGAAAACACTAATTCCCACAAGCCCTTTCACCTGCCATCTGGCTAAAGTGATGTCAGATCTCTGCCAGGAAGAACCAGACAATGATGTTACCACAGGTTCACGGAAGTCCACTGGGATCTCAAGACCCTCTGGCGTTTTATGGACTAATCAGATTCATAAAAACGGCAATATTGACATTTGGGATGAGATAATGGCCTCGGCTAGACTGGCGACATCAAGCTAAAAGACAGAGACTTCTCTTCCAGGCCTCAGGAGTCTGACAAGGATAAGGCTAATAGGTACATTTCAATAACAGGATATTAACAAGAAAAAATGCCAGTGCTATGAGTCATTCTGTCGTCATTAATCCAGTCTGTGTTGTACCTTTTTTCATCAGTTTGCTTTTGAGTAAGTTTCAATGCATCACATCCTTCACATTTTTTGCTTAATAAGTCATGGCTTTTCTTTTTTTTTAAATACAAGATCTGTCTGTGTGTTTGGGGAGAAAACATACGCACAATCCAGACCTGTCACTCTGCTGTGACAGGCCTATTCCAGCTTGTTTTGGCTGTCAGGAAGAAAAGCTGGGCCATTATACGGTGTTAAGTTTCAATTCTTGGCCACGTGGCAGCAGCCTCTCTGTGCCAGGCTGATATTTCAATGCTCTGCTCCAAGGTCCATCCCAAAGATCTTACTGATGTCTCAACAACGAAACAGCAATTTAACAACTGTTTCATCTGAAAATTACACTAATATACAGTACATCTGTGTTGAGTTTCAAAGTTTGTGTACAAAATGTCTGTCAGATTACATTTTAATCCAATTACTGACACTGTCAGTCCTTAGTGACTTGGTTCATCCACCACTTTAAGACAGACTGAAATATCTAATTAGAGGCTGGAATGCAGGAAACTTTACACCGGCATTTATGGAGTCAACAGGATAAACCAGACTGAGTGTGCTTTTAATAAAAATCTCTTGCAAATTATCATATAAATTTGGTTGATATTTTCATCCTCCTCATCGTGAAATGCTTTTCATGATTCACTCACTTCTTAACTTCTGTGCATTACAATCTCAACTACTTAGTTTGTAGTACTTTGCTTTTGCAGGTATTGATGACCAAACAGTGAAGCTGTAGTTTTGGCTTAATGCAAAATAAAAATTGATAAGTAAGTAAGACGGGGACTCTGATCAATACTTTACCTGCTAAACATTAATATGCTTGCTGACCTCATCATTCATCACTAGGCACCATGTGTCTTAGTCCAGCCTCAATGTGCTGGTAGCACACCTGCAAACTCTCATTTTAATAATATAATAAGAAAATATTCATCTTGAGTGTCTCTGCAAAATGTTTAATGTCAGCATCGTTTTACCTTTTTATTACAATGCTTACAGAATAACTTGGGAAACTACTGTAAATTACATTTTGGACAAGTCCCCTCTGACTTCCACCTGCAGTGCAACACTTGTGTCTCCCTCATTATGACCCGTGAGCACAATTACACAAACAATGTTGACGTCACGGTTACAATCCATAGCTACAGTGCATGCTCCATGGCAACGGTTGCTCCCCTCTTCACTCTGACTAATCAACCAATGCTGGTTGACGTTAAACACATTGCTGCTGATGCTAATGTGAAAATGTCACCTAAACATTACACCCAAAAAAACTTTTAAGTAGTATTATAGATACATTTGTAGGAGGCAGGAAGTCATTTTTCTGCTGTGTAATATGCTCATTAGCCCCAAACCTTACACACCTGCTAACTGCGACCTTCTTGGGCAACCTGCTACTGCTGCCCCACCCCCCTTGCCCTCCCCCGACTCTCCTCAGAGACCACCCCTGCACTGTACCATATATACTCCATTAGCCAATTAATGGCCCGGCATGTTAACATTGAGGAAAGTGCTGCCCACACTAAACACATTATTACTACAGCCCCAATTACCAGCCCTGCTCATCTCTTCTCCTCTTACCAGATACTACGTTTCAGTGGAGAGGGCACTGCAGCAGCTTTTAATACAACCAGCCCGGGGAGAGTTCAGTCCACGAAGGGGGACAATCAGGCCCCAGTGCTTCATAGCAGCCCCACTGTGGAATTTTATTTTAATTACAGCAGTGAAACAACACGAGATGGTTCCGGTATCCCATCAATGTCTGTCTGTTGTTTGTGCCTTGATATAAAATGCAATGCTTACTTATGCGTCCTTCATAACAGTGGAGAGGAAAGGCATTTCCTCCTGGCGAATAGACAGTCTAGACGTTCTAATGCCGAGGCTTTCAGGGCAGTTAAAGTTCAGTCCCTAATCCACCGACTGGTCGTGTCTTCAAGGAAATTATGTGTCAGCTGGATGACGCTGTTCTTTCTTTACCATCCCTCCCTTTAAGCTTCGTCTGTTCTCCCTCTTATTCCTCTTCTGGTTTTTTTTCTGAAAATTCACACTAACGAAAACCAAATTTGTGATGATCCTGCTGCTCAAGCTTCGTCTCAGTGCGTGAATACTAATAGAGGAGTCAAGCATTTGCTTTAACGCAGTATAATGGTCGAATGAAAGGCTTGGTGTGAACTGGTGGCAACATGTCAGCTCAAGTCCTTCCTCCCCACGCTGAATAAAACTCACTGTTAATCCAACAGGGCTGTTGTTTTGGACCAACAAAGCGAGCAGACTCCTTCTCCATATGTTTGTCAATCTTTAATCTACCCAAAGGAGACAACAGGGAGAAGGCAGAGAGGATCGGGGAGGAGGAGGCTGTCTTTACTCTCAGACAGTCATTTTGAAGTCAACACACTTAGAAGTTTGAAAGCCTGCCTCTTTAATATGCATTGTTACCGTGGTGGATGAAACAGAATGTATTTGCTCTCGTACTTTCTCATCCAGGCGCCTTGAATAGATTTTTCTTTTCAATGGCCGCCTCATCAAAACATGTTCTATTGTTGTGAAGTGCAGATGGAGGGCAGAATGTATCTGAGTCTAATCAAAGTGCAGTAAATGACTCTGCACGCAGCTGTCTGGGCTGAATCGCAAACCTTCCCGTCGCCCATCTTCCTGCGCTGACATTCGGCCCATGACAGAATAATGCAATCACAGAGATAATTGTTCAAGTTTCATGGTGTTAATTCACAGTGTTAATAATCACATTAACTTGCTGTAGGTATCAATATAATTACAAATGTAATCACTCTTCCCAATCAGCCAGTTGGAGCTTCTTTTGAACTCTCTATGCAAATGAGACTCAAATAGGATACTGAAATAATGAGATGGTTTGACAAAGTGGAACGATATCACTGGTACCACAATCGCTCTGACAAAAAAAAGCAGAAAGGGAAAGAATCTGCCTCATAGCAAATTGCTTTATTTTTCTACAAAGCTGATGTTTAAAAGAGCTCCTCTTTTGTTAAATAAAAGTAAATTCTCACGCTTAATCCAGGTTTGCTGTTTGTCAAGAGGGGGATTGTGCTGACTATTTCAGAAACACTGGTCGGGGTTTTGTTTGTCTGGAGTCAGCAGGAAGTCTGACAACAAACAGGGGGAAGCAGGCCACTGTCTAGGAAAGAAAAAAGACAGCAGTGATGTGCTGTGCTGTGGTCTGGGAGCGGGAACAGGGAGAGTGGCGGTGGAGTGCTGGCCGCTGATTAGAAGCCAAGCGGAGCCAAGCAGATAAGAGAGAATGGACATCATAATCAGCTGCCACAGAGAAAGACACAGACAATGGAGTTGAGTGTAGGGGGGAAAATAAAGGAGGCACATTGTCAGGTCGGGTTTGTGTACAACCCACTTTGGACAAAAAAATATAGTTTCAGGGCATCGTGTGTGAAGATAAGTCAGACAGTGATAGAAGCTCCACCAACACCACCTGCCCTGTGTTTTTTTTTCTCCCTCTCTCCCTTCACTCCCATGGCTGTGCATGAATGAGGGCACAGCCACCCGGGGTCCAATCAGAGCGCTTGTTGTTTCCGCTGTCCTCGCAACATGAGCCAATCAGATAGGGGTGTCCCGGGTGCTGTCCACGGGCATAAAGAAACTAGAATAATGGCTACCTCTGCTGAGCCGAACACAGATTTATATCAGCCTAACCACATGTTATAATGCTTTCTTGATGAGACATGAAACAGTCAATCACAGGAGCCGTATGAAACCTGCCAGAATCTTTGCTAAACAAATGCTGATGATAACCACTCTTCATCAAGTCGCTGCGCTGCACTGTGCTCTCGTAATGAAGTCAAAGTTTTATGCACTCTCTTCTCCATCACTTTCAGTCAATAAGAGGCTGACACGATATCAATGGAGGAGAACGGTTTTTACTCAAAATAAATGGATGGTGTCTGCAGGGACCACAGGCCAAACCATAAATTGCAGGAATCATATCAAGGTCAGAGTTTTAAATATATGACCATAGCCACCTTATTGCAGGGTAAAAGGGGCAGGTTTTATGAATTAATCTGTTTCACCTCTTCGCTGACTCCTATTTTGAATCACTAAAAGCCCCTGTCAAAACAGTCTGCTTGAATTAATGATTTTTAATGTCAGCTGAGCCGGGGGTTTGGCTGTGGCCCATCCCTGCTCATGCTGACACACACTGCTGGCTGATGATTGCCAGCTTCGGAAGAACGGTACGGTCTGATCCATAATTTTATAAAAGCACTCTGGAGTGTCCCGTCTTCGTGTCAGCAATGTAATCAATCAGAACGTTACGCGGAGAACTATGACAATCAAGTGTAGCACCCCGGGAGTGTAATACAGCAGTGCTACCAAAAAATACAAGAAGTAATGGATTTCTGAGCTGTCGTCCTGCTGAACTCTAATGCTTTGAATATCGACTCGGCTTCATGGCAGGTTGGTTTATTATTACCCACCACAATTTCCCTCAGGATTCCCTTTCCATTAACTGAGGGACAATCCCGGCCTGGCTGAGTGATGGGATTTGGGAACAGGTACAAAAAGGAAAGAATTAGGTTGCCCTCCTGCATAGGAAGCTGGGATCGGAGCTCACACATGCAGAACGGACACAAACAAGACAGGGAATGAGGATGTGCTGCGAGACAAAGGCACAGACAAAGAATTTGGTGACAGCGGCGAAAGGAATGAAGTAGGAACAGGATTTAAATCGTGTGTGTGTGTGTGTGTGTGTGTGGGGAGGGTTGGGAGGGCATGTACTCTACATATCTCATGCCCACTGTGTGTCTGTGTTGATTCTGCTGCTTAGCATGACAGTTGTTTGGGAGCTGCTCAAAGGGGATGGATCTGGATGGAGAAGCAGGCCCCGCCGGTCTCCGGGGTGCACAGAGGGAAATGTGTTGGGCCCTCCGCCAGAGGGGTTCACACCCTCAATGGAGAGGACCATCACTGCAAGTCATAGTTGAATACCAAAAAGAAATATGGTACGGCTTCCTGAGCAAGGCCTCCAGATGTTCCATTCAACAGGGAAGAGGGTCTTTGTGACAGTTTTTGTGTGTGTGTGTGTGTGTGAGTGTGCACTTGTTTATTTGCGGCGCCGTGCATTTTCGAAAGCCATCCATCCCTCTCTCCCTTCGCTGTAAGAGGGAGCACTATCAAGCCCTATTGTTTCTATTCAATTAGCTGTCATTACCAACGGCAGTTTGATTACTGAGTTCATTTGGCTGGTGGAGAACAATGGAGGCAGCAAGCTGTCTTTTCATTCACCCTGCCACCAATATTGTCTTCCCCACTGGAGAGAATTAAATGGGGCTTGTCTGTGAGGGATGAGGCGCGTGTGGCAAAACTAATGCCTCGCCTTATTCTTTTGGATGTCCTGATGTCCACAAAACGCCAGAGGACATGGAGCCAAGAGGGCGGATGAAAAGGAACAACGTATTCTTGAGCGATTAACAACCTGGACAAGCTGCAGGAGAAGACAAATGCTGAGCTCCATCGATTTCGCTATTATAATGAGCACCATTCAATCATGCTAAATCCACAGGGGCCTACGAGCACCATTAGGAGGTCAGCGCCTCTGAATAGCACAGGCAACAACAATCCATAAATGATCTTTTTAATGTACTGATATAAAAGAAAGGGACATTTCACAAATTGACATCTGAGTGCTTTCCCAGAACTTTCCAACCTTGCTCCGCCATTTTGTTAATTAGGTAGTTTGCTAATTTTCCGGTCAGCAGCGTTTTTTTTTCCCCCTTTGTTCGGCTGGGACTCCAGGCTTTTAGCGAGCCAAAGCCCTGTCTCCACACTCACCTCTCTTGTTCCAGCCTCATCCGCAGGGTCTCCTCTTCTGACGCTTGCACATCCTCGGCTTTAGATTTACTGGAGCTCTTCCTCTCCATCCTGTCTTCTGGCCGCTCATCCCTCCGGTGCTTTCCGAACCTGAGAAAAAGAGAAGGGCAGAGTGGATTTAATTGAGGCTCAGACTTTAATAATTTACAACCCAATATGGATATTTTTTTTTTTTTTACTGGAGTGTGTCTCATCCTTTGTCCGGGAAATTCAGGTGAAATGCTCAGTAGGAAATTAAAGTGTCAAACTGTCAAAATCTCAGAGTTGGGCTTGTACTGAGGAGACAGCTCAGGAGGAGTCTCCCTGAGCACCCATTCGCTATAAAAAAGAAAAAACTCGGCCTTTTTCATATAAATGCAATCAGAATGCATCAAGACACATCAAAAGATAACTCAATGTAGTGAATTCCCACCGTTCCAGGTATCCACCAGGAAAGCAGAAATTTTTTAGTGTGCGGTGTTAAAGGTAAGGGAAATGGTAAAACTCTGTGCTTCCAAAGAGAGGACGAGCCGCCTGTTTCCTCCTGCAGCTGCACGGTTTACTTAGAGTGATGGGAGCAGTGACAGCTCATGATTTAGTTTAGAGCGAGGAGGGAACAAACTGCCTGCAACCGGGCAAAATGTAAGTGAAGGAAACGGGCGAGCTCGTTGGCATCGTCTGTAACTTTCTAGGCACCGTCGCAAACTTTTACATTTTAATGGCAGGAGTGACACACTGGTGGCGGTAAATCGCTGACAGCTTTACTGCAAGGTGAGAAAAAGCCAAGGCGATGATCGTATATTCCTCTGGTCGGTCGTGCTGGGCACTGGATGACTGAGGAGCGTGAGAAAAAGATGAGGAGGCGAAGACAGCAAAGAGGAATATAATTGACAGGAAGTACAGTACGTTTACAGGACTGCACAGCACAATAGAAAGAGCTCTATTGTCTGACTCCACTGTCGGGGACTTTATCACTCACTCCACTGTGCCTCTGGATTACAACCAACTTTTACATGTGCACAAAATTTGGGGATAAAAGATAAACCCTGTGATGAATCAGAACAGGAAAGGCAGTGTACGATGTTATTTCCTGCAGCTCCACAGTGGAGCCAGTTGTGGCGGAAGTGCAAAACAGCAGCATAAAAAAGAAGGATTACAGATATCCAGGAAGTGCACACGATGGTCTTTCTGCACACGGAGATAGAAGCACATCTGTACACCACACATATCCACATAGAGTGTAACTCTATCCACTTTGATCCACAGTGAGTGGATCTCAATACATATGTGCACGCAAAGCCTTAGTCAACAATCCAGGCACACTGAAGCCTCTTGGATATTAATTGTGCAATTAGGGGTAATTCAGGATATTTCAGGTCATCAAAGTCATCAATCATTCTTTGGTTGGGTGAAGCACAAAAGGTTCAATTGTAATAAATAAAAACCAAATGGTAGGATTACAAAATCAATGGAAAGTGTTTGTAACATAGCTCCATCTAATGGGTGGGACTTCTTCCAGCACAGCTCTCACATCCCAAATCCAACAGGACAACATGACACTTGGTACTTTTTGGAGGATCAGATCCAGTCACACCCAAGCTGTGCAGAACTTGAGTCTTTTGAGGACAACATACAATAAGCCAAAACATTATGACAGCTAAGAAGCAAACACCTCCCTCTAATGGACCATGTGTTGGACGTTAGGGAAATGCATGGATGCAAAGAGCTGAGCTACTTCAGAAAGTGTCAAATCATCATTGTCAGGCAACTCGGGGGAAAGGGACAAACTATGAAGTGATCCATAAAGAATCTGACCTGTTTAGAAGGCTTGTCCTGGGCGGTCATATTGTTATGGCTTGATGTAAATATGGAAGCAGATACTACGCAATCTGAAATATATTTGCAGACATTACAAAAGAAGGCACATCTGCTTGCAGAAGAGATAAACATGTAAAACAGAGATAAACAGCACTATTAGGAACAAAGAACCACTTCCTTGTGGTTCAACACAAAAATAAATCATTGAGATGTGTTCAGTAGGTTTTCCATAATGTTGCTAACAGATGGACAGACGGAGACAGACAAACACAGATGAAACCATGTGGTAAAAATGTAAAGACTTTACATATTAGATCTGTCAGGTTGGTGGAAACCATCCCACTCATAGGAACTAATTCAGTGACTTGAGTGAGTATAAAGCAATAATAGAAAGTGCATGGACACAGGAGCATGTGACCACATGTGCGAAAACAAATTCAATATAATCAAGGAAAAGGACTGGATCGTATTGAGTTACATAATGTAACTCGATGTACTTGCATTGTACACGCAGACATTGATTTTGATGTTTCACGTGGACTTTTTTGAGGATTGAAGACAGAGAAAGCATTAAGCTCTGCAGCCTCACAGCCCCACGGTGCTTCCTCCAAGTTTATTTTTACCTTCTCATAGCTGAGCTTTATTTGACAGTTTGAAAACTTTCACTGAAAGCTGAAAAAATTACATCAGACAAGGTTGACTTTGGGCCAGTGGAAGCAAATATATTCATGAAATGGGAGACTGGTTCCCTCACGGATGTTTATTATTCAACTTTACATTAAAAGCAACCTGGACCTTTGTGCATACGGCTTCGCTTTGGTAGCGACTGCTGTGGAACTGTAATCTTTTGAATGTGTTGTGGCCCGGTGGGAGATCCTCGTTTGTGGCTTTGTAAAGAGCCCGGGAGAGGCAGAGGGAGCGATATGTGGGCTGCTTTGTGGCACAGATAGCGTACATTACCTGATTAATTAATCAACAAATGGCTCTAGTAGGGCATAAAACTCCATGCTAGGGCTGAGAATGCTAATAATGAGGCTACTATCTATCACCAGGCAGGTGACAGCTTCTCTCGCCTCACTTCAAGGACTTTCATTAACTTCACCTTCCCATTTTTCCCTCTCTGGCCACTTCACCCATCCTCCTAAAAACATAAAATAACTGTAAGGGAGACAAACTTCTGCCCTCAACTATTTTTTTCTTCTGGAACGACATCAATGCAGTGTGAGATTTGTTATAGTGAAACATATTAGCGGATTAAGCTGAGCAGAACCCGGGGCGTGCAGCAGCCCCCCGTCTGAGTCTATTCCCTCATTGCTGGTGGCCTGAGAAGAAGGACCCAGATCAAAGCAGAGGCGGAGGAAAGGGACAATACTACCAGAGCTATTAGACAGCTATTGGGACGCTTGCTGGTTCATTGACAGCACGTCTGTCCCCTTCACTTGAACAGCCTGAGTCCTGCCAGTGTGAACCATGGTGGAACACGGGATTAGCAGCAAAACTTCACTGATCCACAAACACCAATATTATATTTTACATTTTCTCAACAGGAAAATACAGAGATCCTGTGTACCAGTGTGTGTGTGTGTGTGTGTGTGTGTGTGTGTATAAAAACTGCAAAACATATTGACTTTCATACCTGTCTCTGGCAGATAAGTGTCCCATTTGAGAAATGAAGGGAATCCAATAAAAAACAGTAATGATTTGGAGTTAATCAGAGTCAGGAGGGAAGAAGAAACTCAGCCCTTTCTGTAAAACTCCCGAGTGAGTATTGGCACCTTGGCATTAATCGAGGCTGGCATCAGAACAGATGTATTGAGAGTGAGGCTGATGAGCCTTGATAATAAGATATTGATTGGCAGCTGCAATACATGGGGAGAATGACAATGGAGTAACTACAGTATACATGGCTGTTTAGGAAACAGAGCTTATTTAGGCCTCACAGTCTGACCAGTCCTCCTGAGGTGGCTGCACTGCAGTATATTTATAACCTGCAAACATTAAGATGATTTCTTGGTTTTTGAGAGGGAGGGAGAAACAGATAGGGTGTTACCTGAAAAAAAAAAAAATCAAACTTTGGGAAAGACCAGAGGATGGGATCAGAATAATCTTTATCTGTGTTTATAGTGCAGTTATTTCTCCAAAGAGGGGCAACTGTGTTCAATGTACAGCACTAGTACAGCTACATTATACCTTGGTGCATGTTTGAGCGCTCAAACCTACATTTTCAGGTTTGTGTCCGGGAAAAGTTAGAGAGCCAACCTCTGAACTGTAATTATCCTGATAACTACTTGATCAGAGCTGGTCACTAGTTGAGCAACAGCTGGACCCTCACGTCTCCATTCAGGCCAGGTAAACAACGATCGGCCATTTACATCGTCATAAAGCCCTGATCTTATTTTTCTGCTTCAGTCCACCAGAGCGAAACCCTGTTTAATGATCCGCTCCTAAGCACCTCGCTCACTGAGGCAAGCAGCAGGTAAGAGTGATGAATGCATAAACACAAAGGAAGACAAAGAACGATACAGGGATGAGATGTAGATCACAAAACCGACTTGGACTGAAAGACATTAGGTTAAGATTACATGAGCACAAATAGAGACGAGCAGAGTAAGATACAGATTTGATCAGGAGGGGAGTGACTCGCGAAGAAAATCCAGGAATATTTATAACGTCTGGGCTGCATGAGCTGCTCTGTGCTCTCACTGTTAATAATGACTGATCGGCAATCAAGCCTCCTCTGTATGGTATGTAATCTGACATGTGACAGTCACATTAAAATAAAGCCTTTATTTATGTTATCATGGCGACGGATGTGAGGAAACGAGAGCAAATCTTTACTGTTCAATCTGAGTGTCCTGTTGGTGACATCTGACAGAATCTCATAAAATAAAAGGTTTTCAAAAGCAGCTGCATATTACACATATTACAGAGTACCTGGCTTTACAGTATGTGTCTGATTTAAAAGAAAACTCAGTAAATACGTACTCCATTCAATATGATAAATCATCATATATCAGAGAAAGCAGAAGGGTTTATACCACTAGCAGTGGATGCCTCATACATCATCTTCATCGATTTACAGGGTAATAATACTTCAAGGCTGCAACACAACAGAGGAGTAGAAAGTCAAAGACAGAATTTCCAAGGAGGAGGAAAAAAATAAATTATGCAAAGCCTCAAAGCCAGTTTGATTGTTACAATCATTTAATCTGGGGAGTAGATTTGAGAGGAGCTAATCTGTTTTGACATCTTCTGTGGGGAATTCTGAGATTTGTTGGCTGGAAGTTGCTGACTGAGGGAGAAAGGACGGCAGACGTCTACTCCTCCTCCTACAACGTGTGCTTTTTGAAAGTGAATTCGAGGATGTGGCAGAACACCTGGTTTCACCTCAGCTGATGCACGCATCATATGACGTGTTACATTTTTTGCCATTATTCAGACGTGCAAATGGAAGCAGGTGAGCCAGAAAGGAGAAAAAATGACTGCATCTATCAAATTGAGTAAGTGATGAGCAGATAATTTCAAGGGCAGACAGAGAGAATCATTATGGTTTCTGCTCGGCCAACCTGAAAGTTAATCCGAATCTCCCAGGGCGAAGTCCCCCCACAGACGTCTGATGTGGTGTCTCAGCCCCCGTCCCCTGAAACTGTGTTTGTAGCAGTCAGGGAGAAAATAAATAACCATGCCTCCACCGCTGCCTGCATTTCATGGTGATAATCTATAAAACACCATTAAAAAACACGATTTTTGCTCAGAGAAGAACCAAGAGATGTTATTATCATCATATTGATGGAAAAAAGTAGAGAGCACAAAGTTAAATCACGCACACATATACACACAGGCAAAGACATGGTGCTCTTTTTCCTCCCCTCACCTGTCCCTGTCCACAGCAAGCACATGTCAATATGAGGCCGTGCAGGGTTTCTAAGCACCAGGGGCAAAATACTGACAGTGGCATGTAATTTTAATAGTGCCTTGTTAGTGAGGTGAGATTTTGGATTTGTGTGTCCTCTTTGCAGCTAAGTGTTGCTGCAGCCGTGGTGAGCAAACACTCTCTACCTGGGGTGAAACACATGGATGTCTCATAAAAAAAATCCAATAAGACAGACACAGAAAGAAAAAGGGAGAGAGGGTTTCTTTCCCCCTCCTTCCCCGGGAATCACACTGTGACCCAGTGATCGTTAACAGGCATTAAAGGGGCATTCGTTATCGTAGCGTGGCCTCAGCGTAATGTCGCCACCACTGGTTTCCTGGGACACCAACCCCGGGGACGTACGGGAGGATGCCTCCAACTGCTGCTAGCCGATTATCTCCCTCCCCGCGGAACTCATTATCCACAACCTGTAATGTCAGTCAGTGCTTTCCCTGCTCAGCCAGACCTCTTTAAACCAGACTCTGCAATTCTATACATCCTCAGAAAAAAGCCTTTTCCTCGAACGCTTCAGGAGTAAAGACTGCAACCTGAGATTCATCAGTGGATCCTAAGATAAGGTTACACCACTTTGGATTCACACTATCTCGGGGTTGATGATATGTGTGCTGCGTGCCTTCAAAATAACACAACCCTTAACGCAGTTGCACATTCCCTCGCCTTTTACAGAGACTCTGCCTCTTACAGGTCACAGCGAGATATGACATCTCGGCGCTTTCGCCTCATTGGACAAGGGCTTGCCCATGCTGAACCAATCGATTTCCTCCCAAGAAAGGGTGAAGAGGGGGTTGTTTTTGATTGGCTGTACCTCTGGAGGGAAGCCGGGCCTAATGCTTTCAGCGATGGTGTGAAAACAGTGGGGAGAGGTGCAGGGAGGAGGGAGGATGGGGGGTCGAAATGGTTCATCCTGGGTGGGAAAGCTGCATGTTCTGCACCGTGGAGGCATGACATGCATTTATTCATGACATCAGGCCGAGCCCCAGTGGGGGGGGGACGCCACGGGCGAGGCGGGAGGAAAAATGATTCTCACCAGAAACTTCTACACCTCTCAGGTCTCCCGGCTGAGCAAAGAAGACACCGTCACGTTGAGGATTGCTCAGTTTCAGTGACGCTCTATGTGGTCTCTCACAATACTGAAATATTGAAAAACAATTTGCAGGTATATGAAATGTATTCCATCTCAGATCACTGTATTTAAATGGTCTTATTCACAACCAATATCACTGTTCCCACCTGTTTTCCATAAAGAGGTTATTATATGGAAATGAAGATGCATGCAAAGTGATGCTATACCACCCTTTCAGAAAATTGTTTTCAGTCTCAGATTTATCTTTTTTTCTGCCACGTCAGTCAGTATTTCTGCTGCTGCCTGTCAGTTGGATCTTCTTTCACATTTCTCTTTCAGAAATTATCTTTCTGGCTCGCTGTGTTTTTTCTTTTTCGTGTCCAATGGCTTGATCAACAGCTGCATTTCATTGGGGGTCTAGCTGTTAGCAGGCGCAGATAGACAAAGCCAAACAGAGCCTCATGGGTGCTTCTTATCCCCACCACCAACACAGCAGAGGAGGAGATAAAAGAAAAACTGTCTGGACCAAAATGAATATGTGCGTGGAGAACGGTCAGTCGCATTGGAGCCGCGGGGCGATTTCTAGGCTGCATCCCATCCTACAGATATTTGATTGTTCTTCCACTATGTTTGTTTGCACCATTATGAGTGTGTGTGTGTGCACGGAGGAGGGTATGGTAGATTTTCAAAATTCCAGCATCGGAGTTAATCCGCTCTTATTGAGAAATGTGTTTTCTAGTCGCAGAGACCAGACGGCATAAAGATACAAGGAGCTGCAGCAGCAATATTCAAGGCGCTGGAATTACATCAGAGTGAATGGCTGAGGGTGTTCTCTGCCTTTAAACTAACAACTATCAGTATCAAAGCAACTGTTGAACTGAATAAGTGTATATGTGTGGAAGTGGGACAGTCTGTGTGCGTGCGATTAAAACTTCTTGTGTGTGTGTGTGTGTGTGTGTGTGTGTGTGGGTTTGTGTATTTGCAAGAAGAAAAAAATCAGAATTATTCATTTACTCCGCATGCTAATTATTCATATTTAAGCAAAAGCAGGTACACACAAGCATCTCGCAGCAAGTATGTGTGTGTGTGTGTTTATCTTTACGTGTGTGCCTGTATATCAAGGGACAGCTTGGCTTTTCCATATTTCAAACAGCCTGCGCAATACAAAGGACAAGGCCCAGCCCAACATGATTGCCTTTAATGTTTCACATAAATCACTGAGTTGTGTGTGTACGTGTGTGTGTGAGGAGGGGAGGGGTGTTTTCGCACACGCTCAGAGGAACGTTTCAAATCCCTGACACCCCTGATTAAAGCCTCTCATTACAACACAAATAAACAGTCTGAACGCATTCATACATCCATTTGTTAAAGTGTATGAGTGCGGCGAGGAGGAGGAGGAGGAGGGAGTGTCTGAAGGACAATTTACATAGAAACACTCGAGCAGCTTGGAGGGAAGTTCAGGTGTGGAGGAAAGCTTCGGATGTGTGTGTGTGTAGGTGTGTGTGTGCAAAACTTCTGATAAGTCATTTGATTTGCTGACATTTTTACAACTCATCTCGCACACGTTTCTTTTTCTCGCAGTTTAGACATGTTGCCAAAAGCCTCAACACATGAGCTCACTTGCTCGTATACACACTCACATTTGGCTAAAGGCTAATAAGTGTTAGGCAGGAATGGAGGAGGCGAGGGGGCAGCGCTGTGGTTTCTCAGTGGAGGAGCTACAGTAGGTGGATCAGGCTGTGACCTAGATACAGTACGGCACACTGCATTCCTAATGGGCCATTTTGATCACTGCCACTCTCTGTGTCCTCAGCTCGGCTTCTGCCACATGCCTCAAACACAAGCACTCAGCATTCAGCAAACACCGCAGCCAAAGTCTGCTCAGCTCGTTTAGTGACGGCAAACTCAACTGTGGATGTGCCAACAACAACATGAAGTTTGGGAACAGCCGAGCGAACGATCTCAGACGTGCAGAAACGTCTGTTGATAGGAGGTTTGTTGGTTTATTTACAGCTGTGTTCACCTCCTGCAGCTCACACCTATTAGGATGTATAGCCGAGAAAAAAACAGGTTACGATTATTGTCACGATACAAGATTACCTCAAATTAATTTTGTTCGTCAGGCCTCTTGTCTTTTCTGTTTTGATTAGCTTTGCTTCTTCCAATTGTTTCCCAGCTAATTTACATGTTGATGAGTCTGGAGACAGATGCATTTTGTGATGCTCTCATGCCTGTTTTCCAAGATGCTCACCTAAAGGACCAGCAAAGACAGAGGTGGGGGGAGTGAGGCAGGTTTTCTGTCTCATAAACGTCAGACTTTGAAATACAGGCATGGACGCACACCGGCCCGAGTGTTGCATTTGAGCCCATCGGAGAAAGGAGACAGCAGAACCGCTGATCCGTGATATACATCCATTCCAGCATTCAGATGGAGACGGGAGAGGTCTTTCTGTCAATGCCACGATGAATCTCCAGGGCAGCTGGGAAGGAGGGGGAATGTGTGGATACATGGAAAAAAGAGGGAGGGAGTGACAGTAATGGTGAATAAAGTGAGGATGAGCAAGAGGAAGAATCCTGGGGAATCTCAGGGATAGTGACTGTACATCAGCGGGTGTGATAAATAACCCTGGACACTCCCTTCCTACGGCTGGATGAAGCTGGTGGTAAAACAAACACCAACAAGAACAGAACCAGAAGTATATCAAATTAAACGTACTGCATGTAGCAGGGTTTGAAGTCAAGAAACAGGAGAAGATTCACACCCACTACACACACACACACACACACACACACACAATATTTTATGTTCCAGAGACTGACTGGAGATCTGCTCTACTGATACACACCATAAAAAACAACACTTGCTCTAAAGCCCAGAGAGAGATGGGTAAAGACTGAGCTGCTGAGGTGAAATGGAAGAAGAAACTTTCTGATCACACATCTGATCATAGTCTCTGTCGTCGCCTGCATTAGTGCCTATTGTGTTACACACCTCTCTGGACGTCTGTGCCCTTCCCACTTTGCTGAATAAAGGGCACACTCCTTCCTGCAGTGGCACTAAAGGCTGTTATTAGATGTGAGGAACATTCAGTTTGGCCTTAGTTCTTATTCTGCACTGTAAAAAACATTTTTACAGCAGCTGTAATTTTTTGGCTTTTAATGCTTAATGAAAAACATTTGATTTGATCATTTATTTTTCTTGTGAAAACTAGAAAACATTCAGAGAGTACAAACCTGCACCACAGGTAAAGGTTTTTTAAATGTTATTTTACATGCGAAATGTAAATCTTTATATATTTATCTTTTATATTTTTCTTTAGTACATTTCAGAAGTACAGTAAAATGCAATTTTCAGTGTAGCATGAATCTAAAGTTGTTGATACATAATTAATGTTTCGGGGCCTTGACCCTGACATCATATGGATCTGCAGGTGAAAATATTACCTCGCCTTTATCCGCTGTTGTGAACTGTTTCATCCATCATCACATACTCTCTCCTCCCCTCCCTCAGACCTGCACTCACCCCTCCTCCCCCTGACTGAGCGGGGTGGGGGGGCAGCTCACACTCGTTGGTATGGCAGTCAGAGTCCAATTAAGATTCCTTCATGACAAACACAGTGAGGAAAGAAATCCTGATCGAGCCATGAAAAGCATCTGCATTTCTCTGACACGCTCAGCAAAGGCAGAAAAACATCAGAGCATCAGAGAGAGAGAGAGAAGTTAAAAACTGCAAAGAAAAAACAGACAATTTCACTTTACATGCCGAACACATGTCGAGACACTGACAGAACAAGAGGAATACGGCTCCTGCCTTTAATTGGTTGCCTTTGATGGAAATCAGAAGTGTAATTCAACATCGATTGATATTACCTTTGTAATTCAAAAGCAATTTTCCCACCTCTTTTTTTTCTTCCTCACGTTCACAGTGATTGTCTCTCTCCCGCCACCCATCTTCTCACTCACATGTTAATGTGTGTGTGCACATCAGCAGGTGGGAACCAAGCGAATGAGAAAGGTCATTTCAGCCAAAGGCCTCGATTTCATTACATGCTAAGCCTGGTGGATGGCTGAGCAGACTAGTAATGACTCCTACTGTAGCAGCAGCCCTGCTTCATTTGCATAGCGCATAGGGGGAAATAAATAGATTCTCCCATGTGCATTTCTCACCTCTGTCTCTATAATATCAAGCATGCTTTGCATTTCTAATTCTGCTTATAGTTTTCTTTTTCCTTCTTCAGACCCACACATATATCTAATAAGGTTTATTACAGAGGGCATTAATGATTCATTTGTACTATTTAGAAAAACAAAATGGGATTGAGCCATTTTCAGATCCATGTTCCTAATGTTTTCTCATTATTTTCAAATCCGCCCGTCCTCTGAGAGTCAACTCACATTGAACAGCCTTTCTCTGATTGATCAAAGCGATCCGGGCCAGAGAGAAAAAAAGAAAGAAAAAAAAAAAACATCAAAGTGGAATCAGAGTGTCTCAAAGTGTGAAAAACAAATATCAAACAGAGAGGGAGGAAGTTAAGAAACATCAGGCGGGTTTTTCTTTTAGAACATCACTGCTGATGAAAGAGGAGATGATGGAGAGAAGAGAAGAGAAGAGAAGAGAAGAGAAGAGAAGAGGAGAGGAGAAGAGAGAAGAGGAGGTTGGTTGGTTGGTGTAAATTCCACTGGGGTTGGATCATTAGCAGTCACAGGCCTGCTACAGTATGGAGGGGTGCACTGCTACACTTAATTTGAGCTCTTTAATAACACACTTTATGAATTCAGTCATGTTTGCAGCCCTCTGCAGGAGACACAGCGTGAGAGACATCGGTGGATCTCATTTCAGGCCGACAAGATTTCAGATTCAATTAACTCCATCGTGCAACACCACCACCTCTCCTCACACGCACACACACTCACACACACACACACACTAGCCTCCCCACTACTCCCTATGCTTCAAGGTCTATCTCGGAGCACTGCATGATCATTCTAAACCTAATTACTCCAGGGCTGTCTGATGGAGGCCCAGCACTGCCCAATCACATTTGCATCGAGTGGCCAAAAGCAGAGGAAGTGTGGCCGGGCAGCCGAACCCTTCCTCCTCCTCCTCCTCCTCCTCCTGATCCAACACCCCCCCTCCTCCCCATGCTTGAAACAGCCATCTCTCATTCTTGCATGGTGGCTAAAGTCGCCGAGCATCCTCTCCTCCCCTTCCTTAATCCAATCACTCAGCTTCTCTCTACGTCTAAATGCTTCAACCTCCCAGAAATTGACAGTGACATGCTTTTTTTTCTTGTTGTTGTTGGACACCAGACACAAAGCTGTGTTTGCTTTAACCTGGCGTACCGAAGAGTTTTGTTGTTTTACTGTTTTCATCTCTTGTCGTTGCATTGTGTGACAGTGGTGCTAATCTTCTCAGTGGGAGACCTTGTTGTTAGTTGTTTGGCCCCCTGCTGGGCCTCTTTGGTATGTGACTGGCAGGAGAGTAATGGGATGTCACACACAGTGGACTTTTTCTTTTTTTATATATATATGAGGGAGTTTGGACTTCACCCCACGCCAAAAAAAACGACCCCTTTAAAGTCAGGGAATCATACGTCGACTCTGAAGACGAACGGGGGGAGTTCTTCTGAAAAGATGTTTTTCCCAAGAAGTTGAAAAAGCTGACCTGCTCTCTGTTCAGTGCCCTCAGTGACATGATATTTCTTTTAGCTGTGCAGCCATTTGAAGGTGATATTGAGGCATGACTTTGCACTTGGAAAAGCTGCCAAAAGCTGCCAAGGTTTCCTCTAAAATATTTATCCATGACAGGGGGGAAATTTGTAGCTCACTTTGCTTTCGCCCGATCTGCGGGGAGGTCAAAGGTCACGGTGAGCAACACAGAACTTTCTCTGCAGCTGACAAGAAGTCTGTGTTGTGGATGATAAGCCATTTCCTGCAGTCGCTGACCACCCTGCTGAGCCGATGTTGATCCACGGTCCAGCATGTGTTACATTACTTTTTCATGTAATTATCTTTTACTCCATTACTCATACTCCTCACATGGCCCCAGCTGCCACTCATTCGGTCTCCGGCTCGATGCTGCGCCCTGTGCTTTGCCTTTACTACCTCAGCAACAGACGTTATGATGAGTGAGGCACAGCTAAAGAAGAACAATTATCATTTTCTCTCAGATTACATTCAGCAGATGTCAGGGCCCACATGTGGAGGCGGCTAATTGCTGTCTCCAAATCAACTGTGGCATAATACTACAAGCATATGTGACCGTGTGTGTGTGTGTGTGTGTGTGTGCTGAGGGAAGTGGAGGGGGCTGAGGGGTGCCGAGAAAGTGTGTGTGTGTCAATCCATCAGGCATGCTCTTGGCCATGTGTGTGCGTATAAAAAGCCAAGCTAATGCATGTGTCATGTCGGTGTACCAATGATCAAACTGGCTCACCCGCCATCAGCTGTTCACACCCACACGAGCAGAAAGAATGTATGAAGACACGGAGCTGCGCGGGAACATGCTAACTACCTACTCTCATGCTACACATAAGGCACACTACTGCCTTTCTTTGCAAGGTATCCATAATCAAGGCACACTCACGCATGCATGCAAACAGACACACACACACCCTCCTGAGCTCTGAGCGTGCTCTCACACCGCCTAAGAATAATAAAGATTGAAGGAGAGAAAGCATCCCCTCCACTCCAGCTTTCACTGCTTTCCTTCCCCACTCTACACCCTGCTCTCCCGCATCTCTGTGCGTAGCCTTGAGTGGAGCTGCATTTGCGGGGAGGAGCAAGCAGACGAGGTCCCTGGGGTGATGAAGGGTAGAGGGGGAGAGGGGATGGAAGGGG
>OOFC01014398.1:0-16103 GCA_900323345.1 Pseudochromis fuscus
GTTGGGGTTGTGTTATCATCCATCTAGATGAAGCTGCGCTAAAGTGAATGTCCACTACATAGAGCTGCACTAAAGTCAGTCAGTCAAACTTTATTCATAGAAAACAAACCAACGTTCTGACAACTCCGTTCACTCCAAAACAAGCTAGTACATTCACAATACGGTACCGTACGTACCGGTAGCTCTTACCGGTATTTGCGCCGCCTTCGTTGAAAACAATGTATTTCCAACTCCATTTGTCACAGTTCAAAGCTACATGAACAGCTGTTTTATTTTTTTCTCCGAGGTAACGTCAGTGACGTAGTTTTATCTTTTAACAACAGCAAGGTACAACAGGTAGGGAAAATTTTTATCACCTAGTTAGTATATTCATGCCATTTTGGGGTCTTTATACACACACAAGTGATGTGTACTTCAGCGTTGCCCATCGGCGCATCGGATTATAAGGTGCACTGTTGGTTTTTGAGAAAATTAAAGGCATTTAGGTGCACCTTATAATGCGGAAAATACGGTAATTACTTTTTTTGTATTTTAAAATTTTTCATTAACTCTCAAAAATATCACACTGATGATGCAGAGGTCTCAAAAACTCATGTATCAAATATGATACATTTGTCATAAAAGGGTTGACTCTTACACAAGCCTGAACCTTTTATGGTGAATTACCATAATTAATCTAATACTGGATTTGGATTAGAAAAAGTCCAGATTGTGCTCTCTCATCTCTCTCCACCATTGTGGCGTCTCATGAATAACTCACGAACCTATAACCATGTGGGTAACAGGACTCAGTCGTCCAGTGTCTCTCAAACTGCAGCAGAGGGACATGAGTCTGAGATATAAAGCTCCAGCAGCATCTGACAGATGATACATTCATAGAATAACTCTGAGGTTAATGCAATTAGTCCTGACGAGGGGCATCTCAGAGCGGAGCTGTGTGAAACCGTAGAACTTGAAGAGGTATATTTACTAAGCTTACTTCAAATTACTGTCAGGGCTCATTTGCATTGAGAGCTCTAAATAAGACCTGATGTCTGGAGCTGAAAGATAATACGCCTTTTTGATTTTCATTAGGGTTACAGAGTCAGAGTTTAAAGTGATCTGCTTTGTAGCTTATAAAATCTTAATTTGATGTATGAATACTGATGTTTTTTTGCCTTTCTGTCACTGTTGCGAGAGGTTAAAGGTTAAGATACCTTTCATGGCCTCGGCAGCCTGAATGAGCTCGGTGACGGAGCCGGCCACCCGCTTGGAGTAGCCGGCCAACTGCTGCTTCAGATCGTGAGTAGGCTTCTGAATGATCTGTGGACGAAGGGAGAAAAAAGTCAGAATATTTAATTCAACCTTTTTTGTCTTCATTTTGTGTATTAATAACATGGCTGCTTAAAGGGGTTCACACACAAAGACTGCTCTACAGGACTGTGGTGGAGCAACACTCTACAAACACACATCTGTACACGGCAACGCAAAAGAAATGTAACTGTAAATCAGATTGACCATCATCAACATGGGCCAAATATACTTTTTAAAGGATGGATAAATACAAAAAAATGGTTCTTACAAATACACAACGTGAAAGAAGAAAGTGTTGTACACTGATCTGAGGATAATGTGATGAAGATGAAGATGAAGGAGGTAAAGTCAGAGACCAAACAAGAATTAAACCATTTTTAGGCCACAAGCTAGTTTGACTTTTTGCAGACTAGAAAAACAATCTGTGCAGAATCAAACAAGAATATGTGATCACTATTCTCATTGTAGGAATCACTAATTCCCTTAGTTTACATTGTTTCATGTTGTTGCATTGATCTTTCATTGCACAGCACTTTAAAGCATCTTCAAATCTGTTATGATACAAGTGCAATAAACAGAAACACTAATGATGGAGCCCACTTTCTTCTGATTGGCTAACATCAGTGAGACTGACAGGAGGCGGAAACTTTGTTGACTGGCAATTTAAACTTTTCACCCCAGTGTAAACATTGAATCTGACACAGAACCAGAAACATTCACCACAAGAAAGATCCCAGCAGGACGTGTTTTGATCACAACCTGTATGTAACATGTTTTCTATGTATGTCTGTATTAATCTGTGGACATGCATAGAAAAAGTAGAAGTGGAAAATGTTGCTGTGGGGAAACACTGAAGGTAATGTAGTTGGTAATATGACTGTACAGTATCTGTGGTTACCGGGGGTAACAATTAACTAAACAATTAAACAATTAATGCATCCAATCCGTGGATTAATTAAGGCTGTATGATGTCTTTGTGATGACCTGTAGGACACCTTCATTCACCAAAACATCACACTATAGTATTACACTTAGATTTCTCTACATTTATAAAACACTGATGTGACTTCACTAGCTTCTACTTTAATATCAAATAAATACTTTTAATACAGGAATCAAGACTGAACGACCATAATAGTTTGATTAGCTGGTGCTCGGACATGGTTGGGTTTTAGCCGGCGTCCTCAGACTGTCCTAGGTGCACAGGCAGTATTCAGGTTAGAGCAGCGTGTAACAGGTGCAGGGCATTAACAGGGCTCAGCCCAGAACCATCTCAAGTTCATTGATGTGGTGTCACAAGGAGATAGAGACGAGGACGTCACAGCAAAGGCACGCATGTAACGAGCCAAACCAACGCCAAGGCAAACACAAGCATATCCACATACTGTACACCAACAACTAGGTCAGTGCTGAGAACTCATCATTACCACAGCTCCCTTCATTTAACTGCTGTAGAGAGGACATGAGGAATACTGTGTGCCACAAACTTCATGCATCGGTTCTACATAGGATTCAGTCATGTGTGATATTATTATTAAAGTGGGACATCTATCTAGTTAAAAGGAGGAGAGTGACAAAACAAACCATGATCAGCAGGTCAGGGTTAATACTGGATTTTTTACAGAGGTCCATCAGCTGGGTCCATCAGTGTCTTACCTCTGACAATGTGTGCAGATGACTGATGCCTTATACAAAAAAAACAAAAAAAGCAGATTAACTATGCTTATGAAGAGAAAGAGATGCTTGGATTTCCCCTTCTGCTCATAAGCACAGTTGATCTGGCAGCTGCTAACATGCTGCTGGTGCTACTCTGCAGGATTGTTGTGCATCAGGTTTTCAGTGCAGCATTCAAACAATGCAGGGCTAATACTTGCACAGGCCAGCCATGCGGCGTACTCACCGGCTTGCACCAACATCAGTGAGCCACAAGTTTAAATGAATATTGACAAACCATCGGAAAAAGAAAAGAAAAGAGGTCATCAAACACATGATGGGGAAGATATTTTAGAGGCAGACAGTTACACCTGTGTGTAGATATGATACCACTGAGGTGGCACTAAACAAGGCTTCTTCTATACACCTGTCAAGTTATTATTATGTATATTGTTTATTCTGTTGAGCAACCAAATTATCAGCACAATGAACATGTTCTGACTCTATAATAAATTATGGCACATGTTATATTTCAGAGTAAATTGAGGAATTTACTTCAGTAATCGTATGACAAAGTTTTTTTTTAAATTTGTATTTTATAGCCTTTAATTTTTTCTAGTTTTATCAGGTCCTACACTTGTAATGCGGTTGTAATGTGTCTCGACATAGCATTCAAGAAAGATGGGCCCAAGAAAAGGTCAGTGCAATGTGAAGTATACACTTAACAGGATGTAACATGAAATAGACATGAAAACCTTTTTTTTCCCTAACAGACAAAAAAAACAAATGCAGAGTTGTATATAGTAGAAGAAATATAAATGTCAGCATAGATGCATTGATTCATGTGAGGGACGCTTATAAAGAAATATGAAGGAAACGAAGTGAACAGAACAAGAGAGCAGAGATCAAACACAATACATGTACTGTACACATAAAATCATCATGATTACTGACATTAAAAGACATAAAAGTAGTATTATTGGTATTTCTTTGTTCTTGTTTCCCTCCCTTTTTATTTAAACCAAGAAAATCTACACATGCTTGTGCAGTTGAGTTTCTTTAATTATAATAATGTGCCTCTACTGAGCATCTTGTTGGATGTTTTACAGTGAAATTGGTTCTTTATCTGAAACACTGACAACTGCTTTGTCTAAAAAAGAGGACAATTACATCATCTGAGTAGATGTGATGTAATTCAAATTCCACCTGCTGCTAAATAAACAATTGAGTGAACTCTCCAAATAATAAATTCCGTTCACATTTTTGTAATTTTCTGTCCTCACAGAATTTTCAAAGGTGTTTGTTCAATTGTGCGTGTGCGACGCATGTTGTCAGACTGAACTCCTGCACATCACGGACCTGAAACTGAAAGTGTTAAAACACAGGTGGGGAATCCTGGTCCTCGAGGGGTCACTATATGATCCCTAACCATCCTGATTCAAATGATCAGGATCATTATCAGGCTTCTGCAGAGCTTGATGATGAGCTGATCATTTGAATCAGGTGTTGGGAGAGGGAAACATCTAAAACATGCAGGATAGCGGCTCTCGAGGACCAGGATTGGACACCCCTGTGTTAAAAGAAATGACGTCTTACCACCAGTACGTGCTCCAGCAGTCCCAGGTATCCAGAGGCACATTCATTGCCGTAGCGCAGAGCCCTCATCTGGACGTCCTTGCTGACCTCTGGGTGACAGGCAGCTTCCTGAAATGCAAACAGAGACAGATTAAAATCTGAAAACTGACAGTGTAGGCAGAGGGTGTTTTTCTTTTTGTTAAATGCTCAGTTTGTCAAAAAAAATTAATTACGTAATTAGTCAATGGTATTTTGACAAGTACATGCCAATATTTGTGGACTTTTACAGACTTTGGTCACAGAGGATTTATGACCGCAGCTTTGCTGACTCTCTGTAAAGTGAATCAGATCTCCCGTGTACCTTGCAGGAGCGCAGCATGTCAGCAATGGCCCTCCTGCTCAGATTAGCTGTGGCAATGATATCCTCCTGACGACAAGAGTTCCCAGCAGCCACTGCCTTCGCTGTTGCCATGGTGATTCCCTTAGTCATGCGAATGAACTCCTCTGGCGTGGTGGTCTTTGGTGGCGGGTCATTGCTGTTGAACACCTGAGTGGCAGGAAGCACGAGAGCGTTGAGATGATTAATAGCTAAACAGCAATATTTAGATGCAGTAAAAGGATCATTTATTTCAGCGCTGACAGACACACAACTCACAGCCAGCTCCTGCTTGATGTGTTCAATAGTGGCCTCCAAGGCTCTGGTTCCCTTTGTGGCCTCGTCCTCCACTGCCTTCACAGTCTTCAGGAGGGATGTTACGTTGGTCACCATCACCTAAAACCACCAGACAGATCAGACTAATGAAAAATGGTTTAATGATGCAACCTTGGCAGGGATCTGTTATTGACCCTGTGTAGTGACTCAGTGGATCCAGACATGGAGACAGGATGAAGAGACTCTGCTGATCGGGTGCAAGAAAAAAAAAAAAGGTGAGATATGAAATGCCGATGTTGATAATACCTTAGCCGAGTTCTTCAGCTGCAGCATACTGGGGTCATCCTGAGGTTTGCCTGCTGCTGCCTTGGTGGTGCTAATGAGGTTGCCCAGAGCTTTGGCCACATCCTTCACTGCATTGATCAACACCACCTGTAGAGATCAGAGTGAAGATCCAAGTCACATCAGCCTTGCACCACTTCTGCTGACGAACATGCAGCCCCACCATCCATACCTGGGTTTCTGGGTCTTCAGAACCCAGGCTGGCAGCTCCTAGTTTTACCACATCTGCCAGCCTGGTAATGGTGCCCACTGAGGACTGGGCGGCCTGGGCCAGCTTCTCCTGACTGGCTCCAGCACCAGAGACCAGCAGCTTGGTGTCCTCCACCAGAGCCTTGGCTGTCTTCAAGATGCATTCTCTGAAAAAATGCAAACCAAAGATCATGAGCATGTGCAACTACCAGCCAAGTTGAATAAAAAGTGAGAAGCGCCTACTAAACAAGTGTGGGGGGTAGTGTAGGTATATCAATCAATGGATTTTTGTCCTCCCTGATGGCATGAACATACTCCAAGATGACACTCCCAGGACTCACTGGGCTCAGATTGTGTGGTTCAGGGAGCAGGAGTCAGTTAAAAAGAAAAAAAAATCCCCTACTCTTGTCTTGTGTTTCCTCCTTCAACCTCCTGAACCAGATGCCTGGGAGCTTGAGGGTTCTGCACAGTGTCTTAGCTGTTCCTCGGGCTGCACTCTTCTTGACAGAGATCTCAGATGTTGTTCCAGGAATCTGCTGGAGACGCTCCAGTTTGGAGCCAAAGCCCCCGGTGCTCTGATTACCATGGGTACCACCTCCTCTCAGGCCTCGGTATTTCTCGAGCTTCTCGTGTTCCTTCTTCCTGACGTCGCCACATCTATCACTGCGCCACCACTACAACGTCCGACTGGTTCACCATCACCGATATGCAGCACAGATGTTCCTGTGCCACTTGGTTATGGTGTTCCTCCTGGTACATGCTTTACACCACCTGCACCGTCTCTGTGCTGCCTTTCAGTCCAACCTGTTCAAGCCACCTCGACGTTTTATAATCATCAGTTACCTACCTAACCTTTCTTAACGTTGTCTTCATCTCAGCCTCTTCTAGGTAATGGTGTTCATCTCAAGGATCAATTTTCAGTCTCAGGTCAGCTTGTGTGAAGTCGGTCTGGGCTGGTTGTAATCTCGGGGTGCGGGGTGACGATAATAATGAAGATATCTCCCCTCCAATCTCCCCCTTGCTGCAGCATCTGTGTTGTATCTCATCATTTTTTTACAGATGCTGAGCTACTAGTTGTTCTGTTAATTTCGATGTTGGGTTTTGAAGCATCCATAGGTCCCACTTCCTCTGCATGTCACGCCTCATGCTGGGATTGTTTGTGCAGTAGTAGTCCATGAAGGTCTAGTCCCCACCCCTGTTTAGTGACTCCCACACCCTTCCCCCACACTGTGCACTTACATATGCACTGGTATCCTAGCTTGTACAACTGATGCTCAGGATAAGACATTTCCATGCAACATAAGATGTTTTTTTACGTCCATTTGCAGATGATCAGACCACTATCCAGGATTCAAATCATCTGTGTGGAGTCTCGTCTCTTACTCATCATCTCCACCAACAAGGACGCTTCAGAAACCTGGGTGTTTACATGCCACAGTATTCTGTTTTCTATTGGATTATTCAGGTTGCATATCCAGATTTCTTGACACCAGGCCACAGTTTACATTAGAAAGGAAAGCATATCAGTGATCATGTCCAGCTACTAGTTTGATGTAAACACTCTCGTGCTGCAGTACGTTTTAAACTACATCACACCACGTCTCTGTAGTAGTTAGTACCTGTGGTCGGCAAAGGTCTCTGCGTTTTCTCGGTTCAGAGTACCAGCAGTGGCAAACATGATGGTGGTGTCCAGGTCGGCAATAATCCCAGACACAGCGCTGGCTGCTGTGATGCAGGCCTGGGTGCCACGGTTACCAGCCTGCAGGGATGCCAACACATGGGAGACCTGCGAGAAGAAGAGTGGAGGTTGAAGTTTGTGCGATTAACTAGTAAATACAAAACAATGAAAATAGCATCAATGAACAATCCACCGAAGAAGCGGCTTTGTTGCTTACCTTCTCGGAGACTTTGCGGGCGCTTTCAATGAGCTCTTTTTTAGTGAAGGAGTCGTTGGGGCTGCACTGCAGAGCTCCAGCTTTGGTTACCAGACCTGTACAGCTGAAACCCAACTCTCCCACCTGCTTCTTAATGTGCGACCCAATCTGGTAACAAACAGATTCACCTGATTAACAGCTGGAAAACTACACAAAGTGAAACACTCAAAGATGGCAGGGTTCAAAGTATGTGTCGACGTGCAGAGATGCAGTTGAGTTTATTTACTTCATCATTCTCTGCAGTCACGGCTGCATATTTGGCCTCAGTTGCCAGATTTCCAAACTCATTGGTCAGCTGGTTGGCCAGTCCTCCGAGGTCATCTGGGTTGGTGTTGGACTTGGTCACCTGGAGAGAGATAAGACAATACATTAGCTCACCTCACTAAACTATAACCAGGGAATCTGTCAGCATCAAGTAATACTTATATAATGAATACAAACAACAAATAATGTACAATTATTTTCACGAGAGCTTGTCTCTTAGTACATCTACACAGTGCATCATAAAATACACGTCTTGGCAGCCACATAAATCAACTATGATCTCCTGAACTACATGATATTACAGAAAAGGACCTTGAACTGTCATCAGGGCGGAGCTTAGACTGTGATGTCTGTGCACTGCCACCATAATCAGCTCTATTAATACATCCATGGACACATGATGCAGACAACATGGTGTGGCCTGATTATAGACCGTATATGAAATGAATGTATCTGCAGTCAAACCAGCAGTTCAAAACCAACACTTTGGCATTTGGCTGCTGACACCAAAAGTGAGAACATGTGAATGTTACAGAGGAGCAAAGGGGGTGGGTCTGACTTTGTCGAGCTTCCTGAGAGGGCACCCCCGAAAAATCAGCATAACTTTAGGCTTTGATACAGTTTAACCTTTTAAACCCCAAGGTCCCCCAATTGGGGGAACCTGAGACTTGATCTCTGGTATTTGTCTATAGGCTGGTTGAAATTTCAAAATAAGAGCTCAGGACTTAAGGGGTTAAATGTGCGAGTTATACAAAAATGTAATCCCCATACAGTCATGAATGAGGAAATATGATGAAAAAGACCAAAAATGTTTATTGTACCGTGGTACATTTCTGCTGTAAAGTTTGACATTTTAACATGAGTCAATGGGGATTGACTCACTTTTGAGGATCTGTATTGTTTTGTATTTCCATTTACTTGCAGAATCCCATGAGGGCCTGTTAGTGCAATTACAACAACTATTGTGAAACTGTGGCTGCAAACAGAGTTAAAACTCTGGCCTAGTGGACGACTACCACAATCCCTTACTTACCATCTCCTGCACAGTGACAGCGATGGCCTTGGCCGTCTTCACCATGGTCGTCTGGTAGTCCACAAAGGTGCCTTCAGGATCCAGAGCAGGTGTATCTTCCATTTTATTGATGGCATCATTGATGGAGTCCACCATGACGCCTACAGCACCCGCTGCACTGGCGGCCTCAGCCAGCGTGGCGCCCAGGTCATCTACTGCCTCCTTCATCATCTGAACGGACTCCTCCAGAGCCTCCTGCATGTGCGCTGCCTGGGGAAAGGAAACACATCGGAGGGGGTGTTGGTGAAATATTCAACATGACTGTAGCAACACAATTAAAAACAATTTATTAAATGACAACAAATAAGACAACAATACAGAACAACAGACAATAAAAACAAAGAAGAAATATGTTAATTTTGTCAAGAAAACTTGAATTTCATTTGATTTCAGTCATACATACAGAGACAGACTTTTATATTAAACATGGACAAAGCTACAAATAATCAGCTAAACTTATGTAAAAGTAATTCCTCTGAGCTCAGACTCCAAGCTGCTCTGATCTCTGTTTCCAGGAGTTGTTTTTTTTCTTACCCACCCTCCCTGCTGCACTGATGTCAGGTCAACACAAATTTCTTTATATGGACATCTGCTCTACATGCAGCACACCCAGCAGACACTGTCCACTTCAACTGTCTTTTTACCATAGAAAAAAAGATGTATGCAAGACTTGTGTTTGTTATTGAGTAACATCTATGTGGATTTTATTCTTTCAAAGTAAAAATCAGCGTCTTTAAATAATATAGATATTCTGCAATAATCTGTTTTGCTGGATATGTTCATGCACTCAACTCTCACTGTCAGTCCACTCTCAGTGTTGCCATTTCCAATTACCACAGACAAGTTATGTTAATTTGGCTCTGACAGTGTGTTTCTGAAAGTCCACACCGGCAACAAGAGGAGGCGGAGCTGCCAACAACTTCCTGGGATGTCAGTCAAGTTCCTGGGATGTTTGACCTCATTGTGAATAAGCTCTTGTTTACTTTTGTTTAATTCTTTTGATTCGTTGACAAGGAACATTTGTTTTATGCTTGTAATAAATAAATAAACCTGTACATATTTGACGCACAGTAGATTTTCATTCCAATAATGGCAATACTGTTTCTTTTAACAAACAGGGCTGGAGCTCACACATTGAAACACAATGCATTAGACAAATATCAGTTTAATTTGTGAAACTCTGAGTGTGTTGGACAGAGGTTTTTTCCCCACTGGACATCATATAATGAGAGCCAGCTTGAGTACCTTGGGGTTTCCTCCGGCCTCTTTGGCAGTGTAGAGCATCTGCAGAGCGGACTCTGTCAGGGTTTTGGTCTGGTCTAAGACAGCCATCTGCTGTTGGCTGCTGAGGATCTTGGAGGCTGTGCCAATGGCTGCCATGATCAGAGGCTCGAAGTAGCTGGCCATCTGAGATACCTGCACAAGTGTGTGAGGAACAAAGTGATGACAAGATAAGATATAAAGATAAAAATAAGCACGTCCCCCTTGGACACGTCCAAATGTGCTGGGTTTACCTTGTGTCCCAGCTGGGAAGCCTCAGCTCGTGCAGCCACGGCTACGGGATCAATCAAGTTATTAATCTCATGGACCGAGGCCGCCATCTGCTCATGGAGAGTCTGCAATACACACACATACACAGTAAGCTGAATTCAGACACATTTATTGTCTTTACAACCACCAGAGTTAATGCAAAGTGTGTTTGAAAATCTTTTATACTCATTAAGTGAAATGCTAACGAGCGTTTACCTCCATGGAGATGTCCTCTCGGGGTGTCAGCTGTTGGCTTATAGCAGCCAGAGAGGCCTGATCAACTTCACGGATGCAGCCGTTCAGCATCTCAATAGCATCGTCACATTCTCTTTGGCCAGGAGCTTTTTCTCTGTACAAACACACACACACACACACACACATACACAAGATGTAAAGTGATTAGTGGTAAGTATTTTTACATGGCTTTTATCTTTACAATCAGCTTGCGTTCACCACATTTAACAACAGAGAAGAAAAAGCAGCAGGTGGGAGGCAGTGAAGCCAGAAGCAGAGCTTACCTCATGTTGGTGATGAGTTTTTTGATGGAGTCTGACACAGTCCTGGAGTGTCCAGCCAGCACTGACCACTTGGGGGGGTCTTTGGGGTTGACAGCCAGAGAACGGGCAGTCTGGATCAGGCCGGTCGAGCTCTCCAACATCATCTTTGCTGCAGCAACAATGGGCTCCATTGCTGCATGACCCTGTGGTGAGTAATGGATGAAAATGACTTGTTAGACTAAGAGATGCATAAAGAAACCTCACAGGATTTGAACTTAATTCCACTATCCACATCCAGGTGATGCTTCAGTGGTGATGTGCTAACATACCTCAGGGCTGATCTGGGCGGGAATGCTGGCGAACTCTGGGTTGGATGCGAAGGCCGTCAGGTTGTCCACAGCTTCGATCAGAGGACCAGTGGCAGCCTTACACTTCTCTCTGTTCTCCTGGTTGAAGGCACCATCTAAAGCCTGCGCAGAGGAAACCATCAACTTCTGTGTAAATATATCACTTCTATTCAAATGTTTCAAAGAGGTAAAATACAAACCTTTATGGATTTGACCAGGTTGGCAGTGGTGTTTGCAACCTCTTTGGCGGACTGGACGAACTGCCTCTTGGCGACAGGGTTAGGAGTTTTGGAGGAGGCCAGGCGGCAGGCGTTGCACAGTGCAGAGGTGTGTTTGGCCACGATGGTAGCAGCAGAGAGCACCTGGGTAGAGGGATGGCGTCTCATTAACAAGACGACAAATAAAACAAACGTGTGTGTGGTGATGCGGTGAGGTAAGCATGTACCTGGGATTGGGTGCAGGCTGGGTCCACTAGGTTCTGGCAGGCCATCTGAATCGACTGATTAGCCCGGGCGAACTGAGCAGGGTCCACCAGGCCCTTCTGACCTGCTGTGCTGTTGGGGTCAGACACTCCCACCAGATAAGCAGCCTGGAGAGATCAGCACACGAGTGGTCAGTTCACAATGTGGATGCACTTTTCTCTTTTTACTGGTTTGTTATTTCTTGAGAAGCCCATCCAGGGACAGGAGTTGCAAATTAGCTTAATGCTACATACTCTTTGTGTAACACATCAGATTTTATTCTATGTTCATTGCACTGTCCCTGACAAATAAACTAATAAATAAATAAAAATACAAGTGCAAACACTGACCAAAACTGTCACCACACCAGCCCACTACAAAACACAGCAATGATACAATAAAACACAGGAAGGATGGTACCTGTGCAGCTGCTTCAGTGAGACCACACAGAGCTTTGGATCCAGTACTGACTGAATCACCAAACTCTGGCAGGTTGGAGTTCTTGGCGTTGTGGGAAATGCCAGCCATGGATTCACCAAGGACCTGTTAACCACAACCAGAGAGTCAGACACAAGTTCAGTCTTAAGATTGATGTTACTGTCATTTTTATGATTTGTTTATGATGAGGAATTCATTATTCACACAGGATAAACAAGAACTCTTTAACTGAATTATTAATGGAATAATTTAGATATAAATTAACTGAATGAGTAACATAGAAACCACAAGAGCAGGGTTAAATCTAATTATCTAATGTGCAGCGTGTCTCCTTCAGTATCACAGCTGTACTAACTTATATAATAAACTAATGCAGAACATCTGCTTTCATTTGATTTGTCTCATTCAGCAGCTGTAGTGACACAGCAGCCGGCTCCATACTGTTGATACTGTTTCCTGTTGGAGAGCAGCAGTTTACAGTTTGCAAAACAGCAGAAATGCCGTTATCTAAATCTGTGTGTATGCCATTGTGAGCCAACTTCAATGTTTTTCTACACAGCAAACAGCTGAGTCACAGTGAGTTTCTGGTCCAGTTTTGCTCTTTAAATACAAGTAATGCAGTAGTGGTATTACTACAAATACTTGCAGTAATTCTAGGAAGCTTACAAATATCTTTAGCTGCCTCTGTGATATGATGTGTATATTTTTATAAATGGGAGGAATGTCTGAAAGAAATTTTAAAAAATGTCTGCCACAGTGTATTTATGTACGAGCCTATATATTTGTGGAACTAATTACAAAAAATGAAAAGGATTGTTGTACTGAAAAAAACAAAAGATACAGGAAGTACTTTTCACAACACTGAAGACAAAGAGATGAGTGCAGGGTAATCACAGAGACAAACTACAGCAGATGTGTGTTGTACCTTTGAGTTCTCCATTACACTGTCCACGCAGTCAAAGTAAGACAGGTCATTGATGGCCTCTGTCGGGTTCTCCAGCATCCCCTTCACTGACTGCACACAGAGACAACACAATCACAACACAACACCTGAAGAGTAGAGAGATGTAACTGAAGTAAAGTTGTATCCTGGGTCATTACCTCCAGCTCTCTCAGAGCATTATCACACTCTTTCTGACCAGGGGCCTGTTGTGTGCACATGGTAATGAGCTGGTTGATACTGTCTGTAACTGCCCTGTAAACACAAAGGCTCAGAGATGTCAAAGACAAATAGGTGGTCGAAAAAAAAACAACAACTGTAAAAAAGGAGGAAAGAGCTTCTCACCGAGCAGCTGCTGCGAGCTGGTTCTTCAGGTTGGGGGAGCTGGGGTCAGTGGACAGGGCTTTAGCTGCCAGTAGCAGCTTGCTTGACGACATGGAGATGGTCTTAAGGTTGGACACCACCTGTGTCTGGTCCTCTTTAGACTGAAGGGAATGAATACCTTATGAATTCTGACAACCCAGTTTTATTGTCTGACATATGACACAACATCAAAACACACACTATTTAGTTTTATTTTGAAAATCTGCCTGGGGCCACAGCCAGTATCCTCCCATAACACTGACCTGGGAGGTTCCAGCCATGTCGACACCAGCCTCCAAGAAGTTGCTGAAGTCCTGTCCGAACTTGCTTGTGGCCCTGGCCAGGTCCTGGGTCGTCCCTCTGGAGGCCTGGACCACCTCATTGGCTGACTGGTTTAGACCAGCTGCCACCTCATTGAGCTGTGCCTGCACCTCCTGGAAGCTCCTGCCACTGGACGGGAACTACAGCGAGAAGATGACACTCATGAGAGCTGCAGCACGACGACGAGTGTCCAGTGCAGCAGGGAAACACTTTATGAAAACTACATGTGGTTTCTACTGCACTAAAATCTGAAACTCTCCTGATTTAATTAGCAATGCATGATTTTAGATCAGACTGGGAAGTGGCTACAAAGGGAAACATTTCAAAAGATATTTACTGCAACATCACAAAAGGACAAAAATCTTTAAGATTATTTGCAGCCCTGGGAACTGCTTCAACGAGTTTAACAACTGTTACTGATGCATGATAAAAGATGTGTTTTATGACATTTTAATTTCTTTGAGGATTTTGAGACAGTTTTTGTTTTTATTTAACACTTCGTAACAATAAGAACAAGAAAACAACTAATTTTAAATTTTTAAAAAATATCTGCAGGTTCATCACTACAATCAACACTTGCTAATATAAACCCTTGCTACTGATTATTACATGTTGATTAAAGTGCAGTTTTGAAGTGGAAGTTACAGTGTCCAAACTAAGACACCTGTGTCCAAATGTGTTATTCTTTAGCGTCATATAAAGAGAGAAAGAAGGTAGCAAGAACAGATCAATAATACAGTGAAAATCAATAATGCACTAATAGAGAGGATTGTCACTATAAAGTCCACACAGTAATAATTCAATGTATATTATTAAAACAGTGAATGTTGTACTAACAGAATCAGCCAGGAGAGACTTGCTGACTTCTCCCACGGTGCGGATGGCGTTGTCCACGTCCCTCTGACCAGGAAGGCAGTTCACACATCTGTTCAGGGCCTGAGACACGGCTTTAGCCACCTACACACACACAAACACACATACACACACATTGATCTTCAACATGATTTAGTCACTGTTGCTGTCAATGCTACTCACAGAAGGTTATTTTCTAATAAGACATCACAGCACTGTATTTAGAGAACAATGTGTTAATACAATTGTTTAATTCAATTATACCGGTATGAATGGGTATGAATGAATAATGGTCTCTGTAAAGCGCTTTGAGTGTCTAGAAAAGCGCTGTATAAATCCAACCATTATTATTATTATCAGTTCAAACCATCTATAAATCCCTCTGACTTCATAACACCCCCACCCTCTCTCCTCCCTCGGTGTCTGACCTGGGCCAGCCTCTGCTGACTCTCTCCATCTCCTGGTTTGGCGATGGCCCTCTTGGTCTCTTCAATCAGGTTTCCAGACTTATCCATGACGTCACCGGCACAGTCCAGCATGGCAATACGTGCTGCTGGGTCGTCTGTGGTGGCGGCAACTCCTCTGGCGGCTGAGGCCAAGGACTTCAGAGCCTGGGCTACGTCTCTGGCTGCCATGCCTGAATCCAACAGGTAACAGGGGAGAGTAACTCTGGTTTTGGAAAAACTGATTTCTGAGAGGACTCATGAATTAATATTATATAATGTTATACTTCTATTGTCCAGATGTGTTTGTACCCACCCGTGTAGTTCTCATTTCCCTGGGTGGCTTCACTCAGCAGCTGGGCGATGGCTGAGCTCACAGCCTTGGTGCTGGTGCCAAGATCCTGGGAGCATTTCTCCAGCTGAACAGCAGCACAAGAAGACAGGGGAGGACACAACTGGTAACTCCTACTGTTCAAAATACATTTATATCTCTGCCAAGGAGGTTATGATTGTCTGTCTCTTAGCAACATTATGGAAAGTGTATAATTTATTTATTTATTGAATGATGGGTATTACCCAAGAACAAATGATTACATTTTGTGAAGATCAGAGGATGTGATTTTTATCCTTATCCTGATTATTATTATATTTTAATCAATGTGAATGTTTTAGTACCAACAGTAACAAGAGGGAACCAGTAGGGGTCAGCAAAATGCATAAACCCAGGCCTGTCATTCAAACTAACCAGCATAAATCTGCCTCAGTCAGTTGGAGTTTTTTGGAGGCAGCATCTAGTGGCTGAAAAAAATCATAATTTTGTTGCATCTTAATTGATTCTTTTGAAAATCCAACAGACTTGATGAGGATGTCTACATTTATTATCTTAATTTATGGTGTGGTCCAACTTAATACTGAGTAAACACTGTTCCTGAGTGTG
>OOFC01014398.1:19356-37520 GCA_900323345.1 Pseudochromis fuscus
CCACCAGCTTACCCGCTTCGATCAGCTGCTCCTGGCACACCGGGGAGCTGATGGTCGGCGCCACCACCTTGATGAGAAAGAGACGTCGCTCAGGACAGTTCTCCTCGCACCACGATCACTATTCCAACTTGTAGTAAACGCAGCACAAGCAGACGACTCACCCGGGTGCAGGCGACCAGCTGGGATGTGGACAGAGCGCACTGAGTGGCGGCTGCGATCACACGGTTCTGCTGGGCCGAGTCCTCGGTCTTCTGGGCCACGTTCTTCGCTTTGAGGACCAGAGCTGCTGCAGCGTTCGCCACAGCTTTAGCCAGCTGCATCAACATGTCCTAAAAAAAGCAGAGATGCATACTCAGCACTAAGCACTTTATACTTTACTTCATGTACTACTGCATTGTTGGCTAAGATATGGTTTTGATTGGTGTGTTAGACTGAGGGGTTTGGGTGAAGGAAGCATCTGAGTCATCGTGGCAGCACTGAAATAAACCTGAAGAAGAAACCTGCTGTCAAACACAGACATCATCAGTTACATTGACTTACTTCTTCTTTTAAACTGAAGCATTGTCTGAGAAGTTACAAAACATGAAAAGATGTCCAATGCAACACTTCAAATTACCGTATTTTCCGGACTATAAGCTGCTACTTTTTTCCAACGCTTTGAAACTTGCAGCTTAAACACCCGTGTGGCTCAGTAGCGGCGGCACGAAGCTCTTTAGCTTTTTACAAGCTAGCAAGCTCCGTGCCGCCGATACATTTAGCCTCGTCACATCAGACCCGGTCAGAGTGGACCACATGAAACTGTTTGAATAAATTCAATAGCGGCTTATAGACAGGTGCGCTCAGTAGTCCGGAAAATACGGTAATGTTTAAATGTCCAGAGATGGAAATGTTAAATAGTAATGTGAAGTTCATACTGTCTTTGCAGTACTTTGTCTCTTATTTTTCGACAGGTTGAAATATTTTGACTATTTTCAATGTTTCTTTCTAGTAAAAAATAAATGAATGTGCAACAGTCAGAGTAAAGATGGACACACCTGGAACTGTGGATCAGTGTCCGTCTCTCCGATGTGAGACAGCAGCTCTCCACTGGCCTGTCCCACGTTTCCTGCAGCCTGCAGCAGGTTTTGACGAGGCTGGAACCAAAAAAATCAAAATGGGGATAAACTCAAACAACAATCAGTAGAAAAAGGCTGACATATCTCCTCCACGTCCATGTCTCCGAGTCCTCTGTGTACCTCTGTGTTTGCTGGCTGGGCCGTCTTCAGCATGTCAGACACAGCACCTGCCAAGTTCTTGGCGGCACCCAGTAGCTGCTGCCCGTTTCCTCCTTCGTCCTCCATGAGCGCTGCCAGGAGTTTAACACCTTTGGACATCTCAGTGAGGTTGGAGGAGATGGTGGTAACAGCACAGCCGACCGCTGTGTAGTCTGTCTCTGTGGGATCACCTGAGGACAGATACATCAACAGATAGATTTGAGTGGTGAAGTTAAATGATGTCATATTACAGGATATATTAGAGTATACAATGTTATATTAGGAGTCAGATCTTGGCTTTGGTCCCAAAAGCACAGAAATCACATGACCCCACCACCACAGATCAACACAAGGTTCAAACTGTGTCCAGGTCTTAGCTCCACTGAGACGGGGGACGGACGCAAAATAAGACAAGCAAAGATGGACGTTCTTACTGCACCATGTGATTTTGACGAGACTTGAATTATTAACGAGAGATTGCATAATATTCATTGTGTTTTATTGTAGAAATGAGTGGAAACTGTTCAAAACAAGACACAGTTGTATTTCTTTGCTTACTTGAATTTTTAAATAACTATCATCATAACTATGTTTCTACCTGCGGTGAGGTTGACCATTGAGGCTGTTCCTGCTGTGATGGCGTCCACCTGGGAGTGGATCTCATGCTTGGACTCGTCCATCTTGTTTTTACGCCAGGCTTGTGACGCCTGAAATGATGAAAAACAGTTAGAAATGACTTAAATCTCAACTTAAATCGATGTGTGGACGGAGTGAAATCTCACAGCATCTGTTCCCAAAGGAGGGAGGGTATCGAAGTCGTCCAGAGAGGCCTGGGCAGCCTGGACAGCCTGCATACTGGAGTTGATGGTTCCAGTTAGAGCCTGCTGTGCTGAAGTCTGTGGAGACATAACAATGACATACTTATTATTATTCCTATTAGTAGTAGGAGCATATGCATCTCTGTTAAACGATAAATCTGGAATTATTCTATATTTTCCTCATCGTCAGCTAATTTCAAGAAAAGAAAACCATCAATAAAAAAAAACCTTGTTCACATCCCGACTTACTGACAATGTAAAGCTCGACTTCCACAACTCAAAGTTTCAGTTTCATGATCTGAGATATTTGTGTCTTTACCAGTGGAGGCATGTGTCCCCTGTGCATCTGTCCACTGGTGATGTGCTGCTTGGCCTGAGGCATGGAGCCCATCTGGAAGCTCTCTGGCCCTCCAGCTCCTGAGCGCATGATGGCCGGGAGGGCCACCGAGCCCGTCTCCACCTTCCCCACCTTGTTGAACTGCTGCTGCAGCAACGTGGACCTGGAATAATGTTAGAAAACAATAAGAAAGTAGAGTCACTGAGTGCTGCTGACTGCTCTGCACCCACAGCTGCATCAGTGTTAGAGCAAATCCTCCTGGAGTTGGGAGGACGCTGTTTACAGAAACTCATATGTAAAACTGAGAAAGACTTGTGCTATGTAGTAGCAACATGCACACACTTACTTTTTGGGGGACACAGAGTCTTCCAGCATGGTGGACTCTTCATCTCCCTCCAGGCCAAAGTGATCTTTGCTCTTTTTCTGTAGAAAGGAAGACCTGGTGTGACATACTGGACCATACCAAATAATTCCTCAAATAAAAGTCTCATATTATGAAAAGGTTTTTCAACTCTGTTTTGTGTTTTACATAAACTTAGAGCTGCAAAATAAATGCTGTGAAAAGCCCATCATGACTCCCATTCCCCGCCCCGTTGTGATGTCATCTGTGTTTAGTCAATTAGAGGTTTTTTTTAGATGACAATGGTCAGTTATTTTTTTCCTTTAGCCGTGTGTGGCAGGAGATAATCACACCAACCACCACTGAAACTTTATGAATACACATCAATAGTGCACATATACCTGTAAGTATTTTAATATGGGACCACTGTGAAGCCAAAAAGTGTGTAAAGCTGCTTTGTTATCATACTATATGTATCAATTTACAGCCTTAATATCTTTGATGCTGTTATACAATGGGGAGAATAGTTCCTGCAGGTTATTTGATGAAGGACTGTGCAGGTGCAAACTGAAGTTGTACATTTTACCACTGTGTGTACAACGCCGCTGACCTTTTTGAGGATGATGTCGATGTAGCCAGCGATGAGCTGAGCTATCTGCTCTCCTTCAGTGGTCTGCACAGAGTAGTAACCGTCTTGATAGTCTCCGAAGTCCTAAAGACAGAACAGATGACAACTCTGAGTGAACTGATAAACACATGCACATGGACAAGAGTCAGTTTATATTTGCATGTACCTGTTGTGATGTAATTTTATGTGATAATATTTCAATTTATTTACAATCACAGCTGATGATGCTCTACTGGGATAAAGCAACAGAGTACAGTCCACAGAACTCACCAAGGTGAAGCTCTTTGGGGAGGCAGCCCAGCGTTTGATGTTTGTCAGGTTCCACTCTTGGATCACCTCCTTGGTCTTCTCATCAACCCTCATCACGCTCTCCTTGGTGATGCCCAGCAGACGAGGAACCAGTTTGTTCTTACCCTTCATTTTCTCCTGCAGACGGTGAGAGGAAACAGAGGATCAAATACAACACAACACACACGTACACTTTGAGTGCAGTAGTTTTTATTTGTTTCAAAATGTGAAAACTGAAGGTTAAACATTTACACTCCAACCAACTGTAATCATTCTATTCTTCTCATGTGTAAATTATTTGGTCTGTACATCAGAGGCTATATTCACACACTGAGAATGTCCTTCTGCACATAAAAAGCTGTGATGGAGACAAAGTTGCAACAATGTCAACATGAATTAAAAATCCAGCCTCTCTGTGGCTCAGAGTCAGAGTGAGTCATCCACTAATTACAGCACTTGTGGTTCAGTAAGTGGTTAAGCTTTGGGAAGCTTGACAGTATTGACATGTCTGTATTTAGTAGATATTTACACATTTTACTATTTCTAATAAGTCAAAGAGACACAGTGAGGAGACAAAACCTGACGAATCAGTCTGAGATCATCAGAAGAAAATGTGCAGGGGAGAACAATTATGTTGTGAATTAATCTGCAGTGAAGCTGTTTGATGTCAGAACTAGTGTGACGTATCATCATAATGAATAAATGGATTTTTAGAATAACCATGAGAAGTTTAAGGGGGGTGATTATTTTCTATATCACTTACCGTATTTTCTGGACTATTGAGCGCACTTGTCTATAAGCCGCTATTGAATTTATTCAAACAGTTTCATGTGGTCCACTCTGACCGGGTCTGATGTGACGAGGCTAAATGTATCGGCGGCACAGAGCTTGCTAGCTTGTAAAAAGCTAACGAGCTTCGTGCCGCTGATACATGAGCCACACCAGTGTTTAAGTTCAAAGCGTCAGAAAAAAGTAGGGACTTATAGTCCAGAAAATACGGTATTTTATCTGGGCCAAGTAATAATAATGATAATAATAATAACTTTATTTATATAGCACTTTTAAAACCAAAAAATTAAAAAGGAAAACAGCCAGCAAAGCAACAAAAAGGCAAAATAACAAAGTACAAACAAAGACAAAGACTGAACAACAGACACCTTCAGCTTCAGCAGAACGCTAAAGGACCAGTAATGATCCGCAGAGCACTGGGACAGCATGAACAGGAACCCAGACAGCTCCACTGGCTGTGATACAGAGGAGGCTTTCTCAGTATTGAATTATGAATTTGTTCTCACCTTGACTAGAAAGAACGACACGCCGTAGGTTTTCAGAGACCTGGCCAACTTCACATAGCTGACTTTGGCCTCGATCTCTGTCATGTTCTGGCAGTTTTTGTGTGCCTGCAGAGACAAGAGATACAGAGTAAATCAACTCACTGGAGCAGTGAGCAGGCACACCCCAGCATAAGTCATCTTTATTCGACTGTTTGTACTTCAGTGTGGTTTATAGACATGGGTATACACTTTATATCAAACATCAAAGAGTGTATCTTTAAGCAATGTAACTTATATTATATCACCTGTATGTAATTCTGTTCATTTTAACAGAAATCAGACCAGATTTGTTTGTTTTTTTACCTGGAAGATCTTTTTCTCTCCTTTGTGCTTGATGTACTCTTTGGGAAGAAACTCCTTTAAACTGAGGAGGAAAAACAAGAATCAAACAAGCTTCAGGATCACTAAAATAAATCATCTCACGACAGAAATGCCAAATAATAATGGATGTAACCAAACTGTTGTTTTTCAATATGATGTAATCTGCTTACTCTAGGAATCCAGACTTGTGCTTGGACTCGTTGTGGTCACCAAACTGGATCTGACACTGATAGCCTGCAAACTCACAGGCTTTGTCAAAAGAGACCGGGTGAGATCCGTTCAGAATATCATCACGGGCCTGTACACACACAAACACACACACATTATCAACCAAGTAATTATCCTGAAACAACTAAAAAAATCTACTTTCAACAGCATATCAGTTACACTAAATTAATAAAATGGTGATATCAGTGACTAAAACAATTTACCAAGCACAAAAATATTCTAGATTTGGATCAATTAATGCAAATTGTAGTTGTGGAAACTAAAGTACACCAATAAACACAGTCAGTACAACTAAAGAGAGCAGCTGTATACCTGTACGTAGAGCAGGTTGAGCTGGACAGGGTCTCTGGAGTCCACATTCTGGTCCGAGTAGAAGAACTTTCTCCTCAGCAGCAACATCTCTGTCTCCTCCACACCCTGCTCCCTCAACGTCCTGCCGTGGTCCAACCAGTTCACTACAGAAAGTCATCACATCAGTGGACTGAGAGACAGATAGACTGACTGATTCCCAGGACCTTGTTACATCTGTTGCCATGACAACAACATTTGTTTGACTGCCATGTAATGAGCACATATGTTGTTTACTGATGATGTTTTATCACCTAACGTTTAGGATGCTACAGGCCATGAAACACGAGTGTTAAAGATCTAGTGGTCTACTAGTGTGAGCTCATGTCGTACACTCATCGTCTGTGTGGAGCTTCTGCTTCAGCTTCTCCATCTTCTTGTCGTCTCGTAGCAGAGTCTTGTCTCTTTTCAGGGTGCCTGTGGTTTCCTCCTTCTTCTCCTCACCGATGTCTCGCACCAGCGAGTATTCATCATAGTTTGTAATACCTGACACACACACAGACTGAGATTACATTACAATTTTCATAACTTAAAAAATATAAATACACTGTATGTCAAAGGGCTGACCTATTCTTGCACAGATGGTCATTAGCATGTCACTGACGATCTTGGAGTCGTCCACCATGACAGTCTTCACTGTGCCGTCCAACATGCGGATCTTCAGTGGTCTCTGCTTCTTCTTGTATTCCAGAGTGTCCTGCCAAACAGATAGGAGTCAGGTTTAGGTATCCTGATGATAACTGCATCCCTGATATTACACTGAGGTCAAAACTAACCTGTCTCTAACTAACCGGTCTGAACCCAGCCCCTGTTAGTGGGTGAACTATCCAACGCTTGGTGAATTCTGCTTTAGAAATTACTGCCTCAGATTTAACATTTTACGTGCTCACATCTGAGGCTGCAACTATATTGATACAATTAGATTATCAGATCATTCATTCAGCCTCTATACCCACTTATCCTCCTGGATCATGGGGGTCTGCTGTCAATGAGTGAGAGGCAGGGTTCATCCTGGACAAGACCAACAACCATCCATGCTCACCCTCACACTGATGGTCAATCTAGACTCATAAATACAGCCACATCCGTCCCACGACAATAGTCCACAATTAAATTCAACTATTTTTATTATCGAATACTGCCGCACCCCTTACCTACTTTTTATCCTTAAGGCATTTGTCAAGTATTTGTAGCATGAAGTGGTATTTGAGGATGTAACTCACCCCATTTCTCAACATGTAGTAGTCCAGGGCCTTTCCAGCCTCCAACCAGATGCCTTTCTTTGGGTCTTCATCAGACAGAAACAGCCCATAGTCATTGGCTGCAGAAAGAAACACAAACACTGAGTGAGTCACTGCAATTGTACTTGTTGGCATGATGCTCGCATATGTGAATATATAACCACAATGAAGCTATTATTGGCCCATGTGCTTGTTGTGGATGTAAGCTCAGTTTCCATGTTAACCAGGTCAGTGGACCACCACATAGCCTATATTTGTTTCAGGCTGTATATACAAATGGACGAAGCAAGCGTGATGTCACCAGTTGGTTTGTTGTTTTGAAGCAACGAGTTCAGTATTTAAGTGTTGCCATGTTGGTGGTTTGGAGCCAGAATTGACCAAAACTGACTCACCACCAGCAAATCAATCTGCTGTGAACCTGCCAGAGGACCTGCCTGATCCTGTCCTGTCCTGTCAGGGTTGACTTCAGCTTCTCCAATTCCTGAGTTCAACCTCCTCCTAGTGCCTGAGTCCAAACTGGCTCCTGTAAAACACTCCAGACTCAGTCGACATCTTTTTAGCTCTGATGTCGTCCTCTGTCCTCTTTCAGTGGTCCAGTTTTGTTTTCTTCCTTCTGGACGATGTTCTGTTGGATTTTTTCATTGGATTTTCCCATCACTAATCTGCAGTTTCATTACAACTGAACTCTGCCTCGCTGACCTGTCCCCACATCATGCACTTGGGTCTTCATTTTGAACAACACATCACAACAAAGACAGCTCATCTAATATTCCTTACATTACCAATTATTCTGTCATTACGAGGAGGTATCTCACCAATAAATATAAATACTAGGGCTGTCAAAATTTATGCATTAATGCAGATTAATCCATCATCATGATTAATCTGATTAATAATTTTAACAATTAATCCAGCTGCAGCACAGAATGACTCTGAACATCTCTGGCAGTGTATTTCGGGCAGTTTGTCCAAGTGTAGTTGCCGTCACACCTGCAAAAATATGCAGTTAATCCTGTGGTGACAGGCAGCAGAACCAACTGATAACATGGAAGATGCTAAACAGCACGTTGGTCCTCTCCATAGGAAATCTGAGTACAAAAAAATCCAGACAGAATAGTTGACTGACACTCTGCAGGAAGCAGTTTTCTTTTCACCGAAGCACTTTCAGCTTAAAATACCACATGAAGCATACATTAGTACATACTGCTAGCACTTTGGCTAACGCATCACCCAGCTTGCGATAAACAACCCTCATGCAAAATGAAACGAGATTAATATAGATTAAAAAGTAATGATATTTAATCGTGATTAATCAAAATTAATCAACAGCAACCCTGTGATTAATCTGATTTAAAATTTAATCATTTGACAGCACTAATAAATACAAATACCAGAAGCCACAATGTGCATTTCACATATTCCCACCTACACTTAAGATTAATTACATAGTTACTTGCACATTGTTGTCTGGAAGAGGCAGTACCCATATCATACCTCCAACCCCCTAATTACTCCATAGTTCATTCAGTATTTATCTCCGTGGTTGACATGCACACACAAGGACGTTAAAAATCAGATGTGTTGTGTTGATAATGTCTGTCACAGTGCATTTGTCCTGTCTGCTTGTTCTTCACAGTGTGTTCACAGCTTGTCACCATAAAGAAATCAGAGACACTGGCGTCCCATGTCTGTGACAGCTGTGTCTGACATACAGGCTGGTATAGAAAAAGGAAGTAACACAGCGAGCCTGTGTCGAAATAGCTTGCGTAATGAGACATAACTCTGCACGGACCTCAGCTGCTCTATCTGTGGAGCAGTGGACTATTCTCAGTTTACAACAATGTCTTTAACTGCAGCTCTTCTGCAAGCATGTGATTATTGGAGCCAGCCTCCAGTGGCCGTCGGGAGTATTGCACTATTTGGAAACAGTCTACGTGTTAAAGTAACTGTAACTTCCTGCAGCCTGGATTGAACATACAGGTGATAATTTACCGTATTTTCTGGACTATTGAGCGGACCTGTCTATAAGACGCTATTGAATTTATTCAAACAGTTTCATGTGGTCCACTCTGACCGGGTCTGACGTGATGAGGCTAAATGTATCGGCAGCACGGTTAGCTTGTAAAAAGCTAATGAGCTTCGTGCCCCCGATACACCAGTGTTTAAGCCGCAGGGTACAAAGCGTCGGAAAAAAGTAGCGGCTTATAGTCTGGAAAATATGGTATTAATCAAGATTTGACAGTACACCTTCAATGTTATTATCAGGTGCACTGTAATAAAGGTTCAGTAAGGTTTAAATGATTCAAAGAAGTGTGTGTCAATCTAGCAACCAGACTGAGGCACTGATGAGCGTTTGGTTATTCTAGATCCTACGCTGTGTTGTCCAAGATTGTGTGAAGGCAAAGGTGTTCACACTCTCTTCAAACAGCTAAATTGAAAGGCAGGGTGGAGAGCCAGCTGTTAAACAAAAGGGGGAAGACACCAGACTGAGAGCAGTGCAAAGAGAGCAGGGACTCACGCTGGCCGAGCTGCGCTTCGGGAACTCTCTCTCTGATGATGCGGCAGGCGTCGTAGACCATGGTGGAGGGCTCAAACTGCATGGTTTTCACCACATTCCCCACGCCGATCTTTAGTGACAGGGCCACCATGTTTGCTGTTCTGCACCTCCGCCCAACTCACACCTGAAAATGACACAGAGTTGCTAGTCAAGACAAGGCAACTGTAAAAAAAGAAAAAAACCACACCATGCACACACCATGTACACACTTGACATCAGTATCATCACTACAACAAGCAGTATTACAGAGCACCACCACCGCTCTATTCACAGCTCATACTGTATATGCAACAGTCTGAACCACACAGTCTGTTTGTGTTGGGGATTGTGTTCCTGTTAAAAGGGAAGTTTTCAGTCTGTACTGTCACTGAACCAAATGTTTGATCAGGGAGGAGTCGTTGGAGTTGACCTGATTATGTAAAGTGATGCCAAATAAAACTGAATTATAAATTAGTCTTTGGTACCATTTAATGAATAGTTTCAACCTTCTCATCTAACTCAATCTAAGCTCGTTTGCCAAAATTTCAAACATCAACATTCAACTTCTATGTTAGTGCTTTTCGCCCTTTTCTATACATTATCATTACAATCATGCCCTGTCCTGTCCTGTCCGGGGTGTTACCGGTTTCTCACCCATTGCCAGCTGGGACAGGCTACAGCAGTGCACAGCAGTGGGTTTCAGCCATATGCCACAACCAATCAGAGTACTAAGGCTGCATGTGGAGGACCTACATCACAGCTCAACATGATGCAGTACGTTGTCAGGTGTGCTGGCCTTCTCCCACAGAGCTGGGCAAGACTTTCAATCACATCCCCCTGAAAGCGTGACACCACCCAGGCAGGACAATGAGCATCAGGAGGTCCCTGAGGACGACCTCCATGTTGGTGTGCATGAGGAAGGGGTCACTAGGAAGAACCTGAAATTACTATAACCAGCAGATTGTGCTCTGTGTAGATCTTTTTACCCGTTTATTGTATTGTTATGGCGTGTTCACAGTTTCAAGGTGCGAGTAGATGCCAATTTGCATCGTGTGAGTTGAAAAAGTTTTGACTTGCGTGACAAATTTGCGCCATGTGGTGTCGTGCAAACCAAACACCGACAGAAATTCAGGATGAGCTTATCGTTAATCATCTGTGCTCGATCAGAGCTTCATGACATGACTTTGACTCTACCAGGATAAAACCAAGAAGCAGAGGGATTTTTGCCATTTCTGAAACTTCCACAACGGGTAAAAAGCAACAATATTTTCCATTTTGTTCATTGTTGATGGTGGAAATGGTAGTGGCTGCGGTTTCCAGGAGGAGGACTCCTATTGGCTGTAACTTGAGTTTGGAGTGAACACTGTGGCCGTACTTGTGCGAGTACACATTCGGCAAAAGTTAATGTAGCGTTCTAGTAAACATTGGGCCATTTATGTGAATTTACCATTACTTTTGAAAAAATCCCTGGAGATCCAACCTGGAGCTGAGACTGGATGACTGCCTTTAATGGGTCAGAGTAACTATTTTCTTGGAGTAATAGCATTACTTCATTTACCCTTTTTCTTTTAAAGCTTTATGAGGTACATGTTGAAGCAGTGGGTGACCCTGTTTTTCTGAAAGCTGCATCAACCACCATCAGGATCTCCAACACCAGCAGACATCAGCATGAACAAGAAGATGCTCAAAAGTCTCACAGTTTTCCTGACACAGCCGAGAATGTCAGCACAGTTGTTGGGTTTTTCCTTCAAATACTAATACTGTAAGGCCTCAGTCTTACTGTGTAGAGTGACCTGGAGATGATTTGTTGGTGACTGGTGTTGTACAGACAGAACTGAATTTAAATTCCTACAGTAAATGCCTCGTTGGTGAAACTTTGAAGACAGCACTGCGATGTCCCGTTCCCGTGAAGGCAGCACGAAGCTGACAGAAGCGCTGCAGTAAAGAGTCATTGCTGTGGCAAGTCTCAAAATGCTGCAGACCACATTCTTGTACAAGTATCCGCATGCTGCAAGGGGGCGGCACCACGTTGAGAAATACTATTTTAAGCCAATATAAATAACAAGTCTTATAAAGCGTTACCAAGGATGTATCATCGCAGCTACTGTGCTTGAATGTCATAGATCTGTTTCCACAACCACTGAGCAAACTCCAACTCAGTAGACGCATCGTTAAAAAATAAAACTGTTGAGTGTAAGAGCTGTGTCATAATTTTTTGACCACTCAACAAAAACAACAGCTCAGCAAACTCGGGCATCACTTTGCTTTTTCTTTCATTGATAGTGCTGAAAATGTGTTTTCACTTTGGCGCTTTGAAATAAGTGAAGCAAAGTATGTGACAACACTTCCATTTTCTTGCAACATCTGCGTTAATGAGGGGGTTTCTGCTGCTTCCTAAAAGAGTGTTAAGTTGAGGTTAAAATAAGGAACATCCCTTTTATTTGCAAGCACACAACAAACCACCGTGAAACACATGAAGGAAGGACATGTGGCGATGTATTCTTATACAATATCCAAGGTTAATTATTATGTAACTTATCAAGGAGATCAATTAATAAATCCCCCCCTGAATCTCAATAATAATTTTAAAGTAAAATTCTTGATGCAATGCAAAACCTCAAGGGTTCAACCAAAGCCCTTCACAAAGATAACAGCACAAGATGTAACACAGAGATGTTCTTGCAAAATAATGTAACTTAAAATAAAAAAAAGGGCTGACATAAGTATTTTTATCTGTATGAAAAAGACAAATATTCATCATTCTGCTTATTATCTTATTTATAATCATATGCTTGGTGATGCTTGGTTATAGAGCAGCATCCTCCATGGAGAAGGAGGCGAGAAGAAGACATCTCTCTGAGTTATCTTCAATCATTTCATCCTCCAAACCATCATCTTGTGTTTTACATCCCTTGTCGACTACGTTGTTTAAGGATGTTGTACCTTTAAGTAATACTTCAACACTACAGCAGGTCAGTTTGTCTCTATTATCAGCCTCTGTACTGCAGGGTTTTAGACGGCTGTAATCAAACTGCTTCTAAAAAAACCCTATAGACCGATATCTATTCCTGGATGGATGGATGGATGGATGCAACAACTCAGGCATCTGCTGAACTACCGTATTTTCCGGACCTGTCTATAAGCCGCTCTTGAATTTATTCTAACAGTTTCATGTGGTCCACTCTGACCGGGTCTGATGTAACGAGGCTAAATGTACATGCTAGCAAGCTCTGTGCCACCGATACATGAGCCACACCGGTGTTTAAGCCGCAGGGTTCAAAGCGTCAGAAAAAAGTAGCGGCTTATAGTCTGGAAAATACGGTAATCTGAATTGAAGCCTATTATTCCTGCTTCTATCACCTAATCTCAATCTACTAGTATTACTACAGCCAGATGTTTATTGCACAACTGGACTGGCAGCCACACCACTGACATCACAATATGTCCAAGTTTATGTTGATAGTATAGGTCTATTTATATAACTACATTTTTTTATTCTCTTTCACTTTCTATTTGTATTTTCTATCCATGCTGTTGTAACAAAGGAATATCCTCAGTGTGGGGTCACTAAAGTTCATTTAGATCAAGTGTGACATTTGTGTAATATGTGCTTGTTAACGTCTGGTGTATAATAGAATATGACCACTTACATTTTAATTAACAAAATTAACTCTTCCTGAAAAATAGTGTTGTAATATATCTTAAAGTCATTATCATTCTGCAAAACAGCTGAACACTGAAGACATCAGTGACTCCAGCTTCTTGTTAAACTTTAAAAACTTCACATTTCTGAAATATCTGAAGTAAATACCTGATGTTAACCAGTGATTTTGTGACAGCCCTCCTGTCCAGTGAGATGATGAGGTCTGGATTTCTTCTCTCTGCTCGAAGAAAAAGACACACAGAGGCAAGGCTTAGACAGTATTTACATCTTTTATAATTTATGTCAACTTCTCAGGTGGACTCTTAATCCTCTTCAAGAGACATCTGTGGATATTCAGAGCAAAAAAAAAACAAAACTCCCACACATGCATTTTTTGCTTTTATTTTGAAGGTAAAAAAGGTTAATGAAAGCCACTGTATAACTTTCAGATACTTTCTTATATTTGATTTTAATGTCTCAATAGTTTCAGAAGATTTCCTTCATTCATTACTTCCCCACAAACCTCTCTCTTTCAGAAGTGTCACATGTGTCCTCCTGCATTATGTTTATTCTAGTTGGGGTTTATTTTAGTTAGACGGGTCACATGCTCCTGTCTTCCAGTTGGATCTTCCTCTTCTCTGGAATGACAGAGTTCTTGCAAGGTCCCGGTCGGATGTGCTGATGTCATTTCCTGCTTTTAAAACCCTTCCAATGCCATAAAAGGGCATTTCAAACATCTGTATACTCCCAGCTATGATTCAGCTGGGAGCACCGCGTCCTATCTGCAGTGACTACAAGGCTTGTTTAGCTCGAGGGGGTGGGGGGAGATAAAAGCTGACTAATCTAAAGCTCAATCCGGTCTGTACTGTACAGGTGCTGCAAACCTTCTCTGTTTGAGACATTCCTCCATCATCAGTGGTTGTTTACTATGTTTACAAAAGATCATGAGGAACTTTACAGCCCAGGGGACCCAGAGACCATAAAGCTAAATTTAGTCCAACCCTCTTCCGGTTTAATTGGTATTAAGTCTTGTTTCAAAGCAGAGTATTTAGACTTCACAAATTGTACTGTAAGTGCTTCCCACTCCACCCTGACTGAAAGGGGAAGTGCAGAGTCACAACAGTAATTACAGCAGTTACTAAGAAATGAGGAAGAGTTCACTAAAGAAGCTCAGCCTATTGCAAAAAACACTAAAATAACATATAAAAAAGAAAGCACTCAAATCATATCTCTAAGGGATTTCATTTTCTTAAAGTATAAAAATTCAGTTATGAACTTCTGATAGTAAAGTAGCAGTTGAACTAAAACAAAGTGAGCTGTCACTCCGAGGTCTGTCTGTTGTATCCCCGGTGGTCAGATACTGTACACTGGAGTCTCTATCTCGTGTCCTTCAGGCCCGACCAGACGTTTTTTTTAAAGTGTTGATGGACAGATCCAGCAACACCAGACAAATATTCAAATAACTTATCTTATTATTCCAGAGCAACATATTTCACTGATAACACCTCTCCAGGACTGATTAGTACCATTCATGTGATGCTCTACATCCTCATCAGCCAAAGCCGAAATCTTGTAACTCCGCATGTTAAAAAGTATCATTGTGAAAACTTTAAACATGATGTTGCTTGAGGAAAAAGAGCGGCATCGGAGGCAAAGTGAAGTTGTGGAAGAGATGTTAGGTCACCTGAGGGTCACCCACACTTGTTGGTGATTAGATCTTTATTCATGGTTGCTCTGTTGCCATTGGTGTGAGCGTGGCCCTGTTCACACTCAGGTTGTTTTCAGCATTTCCGATCACCCAAGACACATGAAATCGACCGGGTGTGAACGGGCCCTGGGTGTGTGAACCGGTAAATCGCAGGACTTCTTTGTAGATGTAAGATGAGGTAAAAAGAGGCTGTAAAAGTACAGTCCATTTACCACGTTGTCATGACAGGTGCAGTACAAGTATGTGAACAAACCAGCAGTACCTGACCCCGATTTATCTTCGTGAAATAGATGTACCTCTGCCAATGAGGTTACATTTTCACCTGTGATGGTTTGTATGTTGCTTAGCAACAACACAGATGATTTTTTATTTTTTGGGAGAAGCAACAAACTATTACATTTTGTTACATACAATGACTGAATGTAAGTGACAGAGAACCAGTAGGGGGCAGCACAGCACCACCTTTTGATATAGTGGAGGAAGAAGATGGAAGCAGTAGGTTCAAACTAAAATGTTTCAGCTCTTTGGGTAAAATTCATAACTTTGTAACAACTGAATGGATTTAGTTGCAAACCTACACACACATGCAGGATGACAATGTCGACAATCTGAGATAACTAGGTGGGGGTCAAGCATGGATTATGCCTCAGCAGAGGTCCAAACTTTCTTCTTTCTCTCGTGTTTATATTGTAAATATTATAACTTTGAATAAATTATTATTATTCCACAGACAAGATATATAAATGTCCCTCATGGCTCACCATTCCTGACAATAGACCAGTGCAAAAAAAAAAAAAGATTTACAGTCATAATTAAATGTAAAACACCCGAGCACTTGTCAAGTTACATGTTTAATGATATTCAGCCAGTGATGGATCTTCTTCATCTTCACCATAGGGGAATTTCTTCTTATTTAAATTAATGTTACAACCAAACATTTTTATTTTAATGAAATACATTGACATTACAAGATCATAAGTTTCTTCATTTTTTGTATATTTAATTATAATTAAACTGCTAAAATACAATACAAATATATTGTTTTAATGTGAATCAGAAAAGTTTCTCTTCATAAAAAACTTCATAAGTGTCTTCTGATGAAACATTACAATTGTATTTCAAATGTTGTATCTTGACTACCACAACACATTTCTAATGACCAGTGGAAATTATTCAATAATTATACTGTATAATACATAATCATGGGAACGAAAGCAGGACTGAGGTACAGTATACCTTCACCTTTAGTACTGAAGCACGTCTATCTGAGAGATGAACTCTAACAACATGTGATCAGTGTTTAAAACAGTGTAACCACATGTTTCACAGCAACCAACAAACCGCTTTAGTTGATTTGCACCTCATTAATTCACAAAAACATAATAATCATGTTTTAAACAATCCTTCCCTGCATGTTTCTCTCTTTTGCACATAAAATAAATTATGTCCGGCAGTGGTCACAGAGATGTTTATTGGATAGACTCAGTTTGGTTTTGTATATTCAGGAGTTGTGTGCAAAAACAGAAAAGGTAAAACATGTGTCTCCTTTGCTACAAGTTAATAAGACTCTAAGGTGAAGGTGTGGTGGGAAATGGTTCACCGTGAGTTCACAGGGCTGCAGAGAGCGTACTGCTTTGTGCAACTCCTGAGTGTACGTCTGTTCACAGCCACACTCAAACATCCTGTGTGACTGTGGCCTTCACTCTGTTCACTGCCTGTGCTGCTGCAACACCATGTGGGCACTGCAACACTGACTCAGTCACTGCAGCACCGTGAATAACACAGTCAAAGAGCACAGACCTCTGCTGAGGCATGATCCATGTTTCATCTCTAACAAACAGATTTCCAATGAAATGACTGGAAATCCAAACTTTTTTTTTTTTAACCAGTCCGAACAAGTTTGAGTCTGAATCAGCACCGACGTTCACCACAAGGAAGATCACAGCAGGACGTGTGTGTTTGGTGAATAATACACGCATTAGGAGATGATTGTGGAACATAATGAAACCTGTTTTCTATGTACGTCCATATTAATTTGTGTATGAGTGGGAAATGCTGCAAACTGTAGTGGAAAATGTTGCTGGGGGGAAACACTGCTTGTAAAAAGTTAACGACTGTACAGTATGTCCGTGCATGGGAGGTTATTTAGATGCTGCAGTAAGAAGTAAATAAACATATTGGTACATCGGAGACGAGGATGGAGAATGCGTTCTGTTGCTATGACAACCGTGACTTTCGGAACAGCTCGGATAAAGTCAGGGATTTACTATGTTACAAATGTCACCTTCTGAACAGATTCCTGAAACAGAGTTTTCATCAGGCTGCAGTGTGAGAGCTTTTCTCAGAGAGATACTGGATCATCACTTTACCTCATGACCTGAACCTGAAGCATAAACACCAAACACTGTAGAAACTCTGTACTTGAACTGACACACAGGACACCCTTAATAACTGCACTGATCCTCACATTCATCATTGATCATGTCTTTAGTGCAACATTGTAATCTCAAGCCTTTTTTTAAGTCGGGCTCTTTGGTTCAGTGCATTCACTACTGGTACTTTTCTACTTCATGCTCTACTCTACTTGTTTTTTTGTTTGTTTGTTTTTTACTTTAAGTACCTGGTCCAAATCAAAGGTACTAGCAGGTACTGGACTGGCCTGAATCGTCACTGCATGACTACTGCCCAGCACACAAATATGTGTACCCGCCCGCCACCGGATGCTGCACGGAGGCAGTACCATCCTCTGTAATGTAAGCGACTACCCTGCTACCAATGGTAAGTCGAGTAGAGTAGAGGTGCTACCATATAGTGGAAAAGAGGGTTGTCCCAGTACACAAAATACTAGGGCTGAAATGATTCCTCCAGTAACTGGAATAACTCGATTAGGAAAAATCCTCGAGGCAAAAAAGCTTTGAATCGAAGTAGCATTTGATCACAGAGTAGTGTTTTTCCAGAGGATTAGCTAGGTGGCGGTAATGAGCAACAAAGTTTCAACCACTGTAAAACAAACAGAAGAAGAAGAAGTGGCAGTTTGTCCAAGTAGAGTTGCCGTCGCGCATTGGGCAGTAGAACCACCTGATAAACATGGACGATGCCAGAGAGCACGTTTTTGGTTTTTGCCATTTTTTGGGTTAAAAC
>OOFC01014399.1:0-11269 GCA_900323345.1 Pseudochromis fuscus
GTGGGCTGCGTTCAGAAAGCAGATGGCGAGCCGGCAGAAGATGCAATATGTGAATATTTTGAGCCTAAGCCCCGACTGGAGCAGGCCTGTCTTATCCCCTGTCCTCGGGACTGTGTGGTGTCTGAGTTCAGCCCGTTCACTCCTTGCTCTAAAACTTGCGGGATGGGCTTACAGAATCGGATCCGCTTTGTTCTGGCTCCACCACTGTTTGGTGGAGCAGCCTGCCCAAATCTGACCGAATTTCAGACATGCCAGCCGGGTCCCTGTGTGGGGGAGGAGAGTCTTTACAGCCTCAGGGTGGGACCATGGGGCCTCTGCTCTTTCCCATTGTCAAGACAAGCCAGACAAGCTGAGAAACCACCCAGAGAGAGTGACAGACGCTCAAAAGAGGGAGACAAACAGTCAAGAGAGGGAGACAAACAGTCAAGAGAGGGTGAAAGAGGATCGAGAGGAGGTGACAAACAGGTCAGAGAGGGTGAGAAACAGTCAAAAGGAGCTGACAAACAGGCCAGAGAGGATGACAAACAACACAAAGAAGCAGACAAACGGCCCAGAGACGGTGATAAAACATCTAAAGCCAACAGGAAACTGGCCAGAGCGAACAGAAAGCCGGACAGGCCGTCCCGACAGGCAGACCGGCCCAAACGACAGAAGAAGAATAAAAACAAGGAGAAGAGGGAAAAAATAAGAGAAAAGGTACGAGAAAGGTTAAGGGAGAAAGGCAAGGCCAAGGATCCTGAGACCAGAGAACTCATCAAGAAGAAGAGGAACAAGAACCGTCAGAACCGCCCAGGAGGAAAGTTCTGGGAGCTGCAGGTCGGGTACCAAACCAGAGAAGTGACCTGTGTGCATAAGAGTGGGAACGTTGAAGCTCTCAGGTAAGAACATATGAAACTCTGTCACCTCACGACCACGCTCATGCTTCTGTCTGCAGTGATGTGTTTTACTTCCTCCTCTTTCTTCTCTGAGCATTTTGGTTTGTCTTCAGTTTTCAGGTGCAGATCTGAATAATATGTTTGTTTCAGGATTGTGCTGAGAAGAGGATCAGTTTTTGTATTAGTGCTTCCAGGGTCTGGGTGAGGATTAGAGTTGAGCGAGAGTACATGTGAAGAGGAGAGCTGCCAGATTAAATCTAGTCAATGCCGGTAGTTTTCTGGGGTTAGGGTTTGAGATTAAGTCAGATTACAGTAAATGTTTTGAATGATTCAACTGTGTCTGCAGCAGGTGATACACAACACATGTAAGGTCCAGGCCTGTTTGTTTTAGGGGTTAGGATTAGCAGTGTTATCCGTCTCTGCTGACTGTGGTGCTCCAGGATCCTGTAGCGTATGACTCGTCCCACTGAACCACAATAAAAACGGTTCAACTTATGTCCTCTTTTACTTGCATGATAATGTGAGCACCCACCCACTGTGTGCCTTTAATTTGCCAGACAGGATGAATCTGAAATAGTCGTTGTCGTCGTTGTCGTCTTCTCCCGGTTATCCGGAGGGTCCGGGTCGTGGGGGCAGCAGCCTCAGTAGAGAGACCCAGACAGCCCTCTCCTCTCCCCAGCCTCTTCCACCAGCTCCTCTGAGGAGATCCTGAGGCGTTCCCAGGCCAGCCCAGAGATATAATCCCTCCAGCGTGTCCTGGGTCGGCCCCGAGGTGGGACATGCCTGAAACACCTCCCAAGGGAGGCGTACGGGGGGCATCCTTACCAGATGCCCAAACCACCTCAGGTGGCTCCTCTCGACATGGAGGAGCAGCGGCTCTACTCCGAGTCCCTCCCCTCCCTCATCCTGTCTCTAAGGCTGAGCCCGACCACCCTGCGGAGGAAACTCACTTCAGCTGCTTGTATCTGTGATCTTGTTCTTTCAGTCATCACCCAAAGCTCATGACCATAGGTGAGGGTTGGAACGTAGATCGACCAGTAAATCACTACAACAGACCGGTTTAGCGACCACATCACTGCGGACGCCCCCCAATCCGCCTGTCGATCTCCCGCTCCATCCAACCCTCACTCATGAACAAGATCCCGAGATACTTAAACTCCTCCACCTGTAGTAGAGAGAGTAGTAGAGTAGGTGGAGGACCTCGTAGTAGGACCTCGCCCCCGACCCAGAGCAGGCAACCCACCTTTTTCCAGCTGAGAACCATGGCCTCAGACTTGGAGGTCATGGTGATACACATCTGAAATAGTGTTTTTTGAATCAATCTTTAAACAACCCATTTCTATTATACACCAGTTAAAACTCGACAGTGATGAGTCACAGCAAAGGTTGAAATATCAACTTTAGTTGCAGGTCCTGTAACTTGTTGTTGCCTGATCTTAAACCTCCAATCAGCGTGTAGCCATCTCTGGTTTCACAAAGTCTAAATAACTGGAAAGAAAAGAAAAAACCCAAAACCTTTGTTTAGGTCAGGAAGTGTCTGTTGTCATAGTTACAGCACAGGGAAACAGGAAATGAAGATGAACAGCCCCCTGTCCTGCACCTGCTGCCCTGCTCGTCACTTGAATTAGTTTGTTTTTGGACACAGACTGAACGACTGACGCTGACGTTTTACTTGAGATCTGCTCTGATGTTTTCACTCTGCCAGTGTTGTGATATTGTAACGTTCATGCACAGACCTGTTTCATGACAAATTGTTCATGACAAACGTTGCACAGAAGGCAGGAAAACATACAGGCTGGTAGCTATTAACAGTGTGAGACCCACAGTCTGTGGCATTAAATGAACATTAAACACACATTTTCAGTTTGAGGTCATAGAGATCGTTGGATCAATTGATAAATTCATCACCATGAGGGTTGTGCATTCTGAAATATTAACATCAGTTTATAAATACCCACTCACCATAAACAAATCCCTTCTGAATATCAGCATCTTTAGGGAGGATCACGTCTTCATGTGGAGAAGAGGCTTTTTAAAACCAGCAAAGGGACACATTTCATTTCAAACTCCACAGCTCAGGACTGAGGGAAAAGTGACTCTGCCACCTCATGAATCTTCATCAGACACAGAACCAGAGACGTTATAAAACTGGTTCTGGTACCTGCTCTCCTGCAGTTCCCAAGGGGCCGGCCAGGTACTCACAGCTACTAAAATGTGATTGGCTGGAATCATCATTGCATCATTATGTTATCACTGTGTACAAATACTTGTACCTGCAAAGTGACAGAGATGGTCAGAATAACAAGTTTCTACACTGGAGGTGAGCTGAGTAGATACCATGCAGTGTAAACGTGCCTTTAGTTTCATTTAAAAGACATGAATAAAAAGACTGAATATCTTGACTGACTGACTGTTTCTCTGTATATTTTATATTAACAACATATTTACTAAATAAAAAGCTGGTAGTATGTAGGGGATAGGCTCCAGTCCTCTGTGAACTTGTACTGGATAAGTGGGTCCAGGATCTAAACAGATGTAGGATCCATAAATATTTAGTAATGTCCTAATGTAAAGTACTATTGTATCTCAGGGTGCACACAGCTTCTCCGAGCTGACTGAGAAGATCCCAGCTCCACTGTAGGATCCAGCCACAGATATACATCCTCCTCATACATGTTTGGACTTCAGTGAGGTCGACGTCCATGTGGTGTCTGAAAGCCCTGCTCTTTGTGAGGAGATGAATTGGCCTCATTCTGTCTTTGTGCTCGGCCGGCTCTAAAAGAGGCCACTGAGCACTGTCAATTACATCCTGAGAAAATCAAGGCTCTTGTGATACATTTGCTTTTAGAGCCTGGGAGAAGATCAGAAGTCATAAATCATTCAAACTTCAAGCAAATGCCAATCGCTGTGCAGTGCTCGGGCTGAATATTATATTTGCATGATACACACTAGGATTAATATCTCCTCTGGAATATTTACCCACAACAGAGTTATGTATCTGGACTCATTTCCAGCCTCTCGCTGAATGCACAGATGGCTGAGAGCTTCAAAGAGGCTTAGCTGATAGCGATGACCGTATTAATGTTGGAAGGAGCCCAGAATGAAGTTTATTTACAGTTGGAGGCATCACTGTGGGATTTCTATTTTAATGTGATGGCTAAAGCTGCTAATTATCCCCAAACGTCCAGGCTTCAAAGTCATGCTGATCTGCACACTCCACTGGACCGTACTGAGGTTTTAAAAAACAAACACATCCTGAACTGTTGTGAAGATTTTAATGTCCACCAATGGGGAGGAATTACAAGCTTTTTGTTGTTGTTCAGTTTTTACTTTGTGATCACTTACTGTGACTCTAACGGAGGCCAAACTGGTTGTGGTGGTTTAAAGATGATGTGGGAAAAAGCAGATTCCTCTCGTGTTAAAAGCACTTGTCCAACATTGATAAGAATCAGCCCCAAGCAAAATCTGACTTTAGTCCAACAAAGCTGATGCAAACACAAAGTGATGCAGTCACAGCACTGACCTGCTCTAAAAGTTCACTGGACAAATTAGTGAATGTAACATTTTTATTACCTGCCCAGGTTTGTGGTTTGCAGACAACCTCTGGTCTCAGTGTAAATCCACGTTTCTGATTGGTTGAAATGCTCTGTCATCACGTGGCACAGTTAAAATGTCAGCCTCCAAGAAATGGTCCCTGATGGAGGAATGCTGTGAGTCTTTCTCTCCTCCATGTTTCACCGTGTCTCCCTGGTCAGCTTGGCATTTCCTGTTTTATTTTGTAAGCTGTCTTCCTGTGTGTCCTCTGTAGTGTTACTTCTCTGTCCTGTGTCCCTCCTGTGGGATTGTGTGTCCTCTGGACGTGCAGACAGTCTTGTGTCTCCTCCTTCAGTCTCTTAGTTTTGTTCTCACCTGTTGGTTTTTCTGTGTTTTTATTATTTCACTGTTTAGACTTTGGATGGATGTTGACTTCACTGTTGAATTACACCTGCTGGTTGAGTCTTTTGTGTCAGAGTGCCTGGTGTTTGGTCACCATCACTAGCACTGTGTTACTTTTTATCCAGCCATTGGCACATAAGAAGATTTGAATATGTTTAACATGTTTTACAGCAGCACTGTGTTTTAACATGACAATAAATGCAGCTGTAGATCAGTGGTAGAGCGGTTCACCCACACACTACAAGGTAGATCACAGTGTCCTTCAGAAACACACTGAACCCTGAGTTGCTCCTGGTGTTAGCTAGCCCCCTGTATGCTAGCTCAGTTCACAGTGAAGGTTAAAGGTCGACTGGAGAGTGGAGGTTCGGGCCACACTAATGGTCGTCATGGTTTACCTTCATTTTACAACTAAGATTCAGGACAGAGACACTTCTTCTTATTCTTCTGCAGGTAACAGACTGACACTCCCTCCAAACACAGTCTCATCATAACGGTCAATATTAAAGTAACTGTATAAGTTACCACAGCCATATGTCTGGAAGAATACTGTACCGACCAGCAGGTATCAGCTGTGATGGTTTCATGAATTAACAGCCAGATATTATGATGCTAGTTTTTACAGAGTGTCCCTGAACATGTCTGTTTCCAGCAGACAGCAGCAGGTTGTTCACCAGCAGCTCACAGTAAAGCTGAGACTGACAGTCAATGAAACTGCATCACTTGAAAAGTAGATGTATATATAAGTATATAGTATATATAATCTTCTTAAAGAAAAGAAAAGAAAAAAGGACCATGATCATCCTTTGAAAACTGATCCTGGAGACAGTAAGTAAGTAATGAATGCAGCTGAATGTATTATACATGACAAATTGTCCAGGCATGTGGATTTTTGAAATAAATAAAAAAAAAAAACAACAGGATGATGCATTTTCAGTGACTGTCAGTGTACTTTAGCGTCATGACTAAAATATTGTAGTTTGTCTAAGACCTCGCAGGCCGGACACAACCATCATACAGGCCGGATGTGGATCCACTTGAGCTGAATCCACAAAGTGCATCCTCCCTTCCTGATGTTGATCCTTGGTCCATGAAAAAAATCATGTTTTTCTACATTGGAGGTGAACAATGCAAAGACAGTTTGAGCCAAAGAGACACAAAGCAGTTTGAAAAAGATAAATAAAAGAAATGATCCTTTAAGGATTGGTTTTAAAACAGTTTACTACGTTTCTAATGAAAGTTGTACTTATACCAAAGAGCAGCTGTAACACTTTGTGTCTATAAAGCTTTAAGGAAAGTCCATCAATGGCTGCTGGAGACTTGTGATAAAACACTAAAAAGAGAAGAAGACGGAAAATGGAAAAAGTAAAAGAGCAGATCAGTGTTATTTTTTCACTAAGCCAAAAACATCCAGACGTTCAGACGAGAAACTCAAAGAAAAGAAAAGAAAAGAAAAGAGAGGCAGTTTGTCATCATCCTAAACAGCCTATCAGCTTCTACAACACACACACACACACACACACACACACACACACACGTCTTTCAACTCCACAACAATCCCATCTTCAAACAAAGCAGTGCAGCAGCTAAAAGACAGATAGCAAATACAGCTGGTTTGTAATGAACAACTGTTCATCACTGACTGGGTGAGGATGAGAAAAGCTGAGGGACACATGTTCATCTGTGCAGGTCCCACATGACAGTCACTTTATTGTTCTTAATAATTCACTGTGTGGCTGTGGACGTGTTTCTACAGGAAAACTGAGGCTGCTTCCTGTCTGAGTTTTCATCTTCATCTACTGTAGTGGGACTCGTGTCGACACTGTGATGCAATGACCTGGGTTTGGTTTTTCCCCCGAATCCAAAATATGAATAAATAAAATAACCAAATATGTTCTTCTATGAATTATATTTGCTGAAAGTTCTGAGAGTAAAGTCAGTGCTGATGTGTTGTGACGTGAGCCTTCAGACAGCCCCCACCTCCTTTTAGCCTATCGGATGCTCGCATGCCTGAATTGGTTGTCTTGGATACGCAGCCTCTGGCAGGGTACATCTGAATTATAATTATGTCCCAGCCATCCACATGCACACCTACATCTGTACTGTAGTAATGATTGCAAAGTAATGACGGTCCTGTCCCAGCTAGACTTTTGAATTATCATTTTCCTACATAAATATTACTGAAATAGAACAATTATATACATTTCAATTGAGAAATCCTGACACATGGAACAGAAGTTTTTTCCCCTTTAACTTTTGTTGCACTCACCCCATCAACTCAAGTTTAAATTAACACCAATGACAAAGTGAGTCCTGATCACACTTGGTTTGTTGGATGGGTCTCAGCTGATCAGATCACAAGTGGACAATGCAAAATATGTCACCACATGTGGGGGTGATCTGAGTCTGTGTCCAGATATCTGTGTAGTGTGACCACTGAGGACGTGACAGAACAAGCTGCTGCTCCTTCATCTCCCCTGCTCTCATTTACAACCTGTCCTCTGACCTGAAACACTGCAGCAGTCTGTACAATAGTTCATGAATCATTTGCCTCCTCCTCTTTTTAATAATCTGTTTACAAGAGCTGGCGCTCTTCTGGCGAGTTACGAGATAGTTGTGCGCCCCAGATGTTGCCGTAGCGACATCCGAGCACAAGTGGTCAGCAGGACGGTTTGGAGACATGTTAGAAACAGGCGTTAACACGTATGTGTCTCGGGTGTCCACTTCTGATCCATCTTAAAAGCAAGAGTGAACACACTAGTGTAAATGTATCGTGACCATGTTCTTCTGAGACCTCCACAGTTTGTTACATTCACTTGTTGCATCCATGGCCTCTCAGAGCCTGTCCTCAGACCCCAGCTCATTTTCATGAATTTTGCTAAATCTCTGTATTTAATGCTTTTTCCCCCAAACTCTTTCTTCTGCTATCTGTGCAGGACACTTCTGTTTCAAGTTGTGGAGAGACTGTTACATGCAAGTTAAATTAGCTTGGGGATTCTAATGGCTCGGGCTTAAAACTAACCTTTTTAATGCAAATGAGACTTGTGCTACTAGCTGAGGAAGCAGCAGCCACTGGAGTGAAGAATAATCTCCTCTCTGATATCTCTCACTTCCCTCCTCTGCAGCCTGTGCACTCAGGACACGATGCCGGTGACCTTCCAGGCCTGCGTGATGTCCAAAGACTGTGATGTAACTGAATGGTCCGAGTGGTCCACTTGCTCCAAGGAGTGCTACGACCCCAATGGACCCAAGGGGGAGCGGACTCGCACTAGAAAAGTGAGCCAGTTTCCCATTGGTGGAGGAGCAGATTGCCCGGAGCTGGAGGAGAAGGAGCTCTGCACCCCCCAGGGAGACGCAGTGCCACCCTGCATCGTGTAAGTACAGCAGAGGGAGAGGAAGTACTGCTGCACTACAAGTGCTGCTCGCTCACTATGTTTCAACAACAGCTGATGTCTTGATGGTTTCATGCATTCAGATTTTAAGCTCAACGTTTCCTGGAGTTATCGTCAGTCACTGGCTCAAAAGTCTTTCAATTAACTGAATGTAAAGGTTGCACAAATAAAACACTTAAGACACAGGAAAGTTGTAAAGAGGACAAAGTGTGGGTGACCCACAGATCCACTGCTGACATATTATTATCAGGATTATTTCTTCAAATGAAAACTAGTGATCAGTTAAAATCAGTGTCTTTAATGACTGAGGTGGTGGTTTAATAAAGATCCCAAATACAGACCAGGGAAACACAGGATGTGTCTGTGCGGGCAAATGTTTCACAATAAAAGCGTGGTTAAAAAATTGAAGGGTATTTGTCCACTAAAAAACTTGGAGTGGGCTTTTATTTTGACAGGGTTTACAGTGTTAAGTGTTGAGTTTGTATAGGACATCCAAACAACATGATGCAGGAACTTCACACAAGGCTTTGTACTGAAATCTGACTCCTCAGCTGATCACACAGAGAGGATCCTGCCTCTGATACCAGTCATCCTCACAGAGGCCTGGCACCTTACCTGGTAAATGCAAAGGTAAATAAAAGCCTCTATTTGAGGATTTATGGTAACTTATACATTGATACCAACAGTTGGATGTCAGCTGTTCTGGTCCACACTGCTCTGCTATCAGACCTCAGTGCTTTAAGTTTTACAGCCAATAGCAACCGTTCTGTCTATGAACAATCAGCTCCTGCTGATGTCTGCAGAGGAGGGTCCAGTTACTGAGTGCTGTGTGTTTTCTTTGTCTTCATTTACTGGAAGTCTTTATTAGTGTTTTAAAAAATCTTGGCAAATGTGAGCCTGTAAGAGGCAGGGCGTTTTTATTTATCTGGCACTTATTTAACCAGGTAAAAGGTTTGTAGCCCTGGACAGCTCAGCTGTCAATCATTGGGCTGATGTCTCTGTTATTTTATGAATGTATAAGTTAATAGTAATGGTAATGATGTAACCCTGGTTAATGAGAAGGTTGATCTGTGGGTCAGTCTCCACAGTAGTCCCTTATCTCCAGGATTTCTATCATCATACATTGTTTGTATGGAGCAGCCTGTGGTAAACTGTGCTACAGAGGATGTTTTGTTACTGATCTCTATATGAAGTGTTTTCTATCACTGGGTTTTACACATGTTTATAATGTAGCTGTAGTAAATGCTGGGAAGTAAACGACTTCCACACAGTAAATATGGATGTAAACTCTGTGCTTTATGAGCCAGGACATGCATTTCACAATATACACACTGTGTTTTAGCAGTAATCTGAACTGGGCTAATCTGTGTCAGATCCTATTCTGTCTTTAGTTGTGTTAATAGTGTGAGCTGAGACAATAACAGACCCATTACAACCACGCTCGGCTGCTTTAATATTCCTGGGCAGAGAGACTGGGGTTGCATGACATGGGTGGGGGTCTGTGCAGTGACGGGGGGTTGTTGTGGCTGTGTGTGTGTGTGTGTGTGTGTGTATGTGTGTGTGTGTGTGTGTGTGTGTGTGTGATGTAGCAGGGGAAATGGCTTGTGTCTGGCTCTGTGCCAGCAGGAATAGGTAATTGAAGTGTCTGAGAGGAAGCTGCTGCACCATCTGATTTCACCATGATGCCCCCCACTGCAGTCAATCCAGAGGAGCACATGACAATTACCTTTTAGATTTCTGTGTTATCCAGCACTGATGAGCTGAGGTGGTGTACTGTTTCTCTAACCACTGGCTATTATAGTTTACATCCTTCACAGGTTTAATACATGAGACCAGTGATTGGTTTGTAAGTATTAATCCCCAAACATTCCTCCTTTCTTATACTTGTTGTGTCTCTGGGATCAGAACAATGTGCCACTGTCAGGGCCATGCTAAAGCTAGCAGTAAATGAGAATGTATCTAAATTCAGTTGGTTTAGGTAAGTTTTCTTTATCCATGATTTTTCCATCTGTCAAATCCAAAATGTGACATTATGTTTATTTATATTGTTCTTTTGGTATTTGTAAGCACAACATAAATAATGAGGGAAGTATTGGGGCAAGAAGGGATTCACTGGGACACCACGAAGCACCAATGTTTTCATTACTGCAGCTACTTTGTGGTGCTGTGGCTAAAGGCTCTGTTTGTGACCACTGAACAGGAGCTGGATTTAGAGAGGATGTTAGAAAGTGATTCACAATGAGGGGTGTGGCCTCTTTGAGGTGGTTTCCATCATCACAGGAGGTGAGCTGCAGTCAGATTCACCCCCTCTGTTCTTCCAGCTCTTCTCCCTCAACCAATAAAATCACTGCCGGCTACAAAAACCCAAGGTGGGCAAATTATCCCACAAACCAGTGGCCGCGTCCATCTTTCATATATAATCTATAGGGCTGGGCGATAAAACGATAGCGATAAATATCGCGATAGACACATGATCAATATCAATGAAATAAGTTTGATAGAAAGTTCAACAATTTCACGGATCTCCGTTAGAAAAATCAGGAAGAAAACCCTGATCCAGAACCGCAAGGTATTCTGGGGGATGTAGGCAGAGGGCGGGCTTTAGCCTCTCCACCTCTCACGGCCCAGCTAGCAAGGTTGGTGGCATCAACAAACTAACTCGCTCTTTGGTAACCTAGCAACAACCTGTTGAGTGACACGCCCAGTTTCATGCTTCCCCACCGTGCCTCATAACTTCATGAAAAATGAAGGCGGGGAGTGAAACGACAGAATGAGTGAGACAGCGCGAGAGGAAGTTGTGGGTGAAAGAGGAGAAGACACGTTAACAAGTCGTCGTCCCTACAAAGTCTGACAATACGAGACATTTATTTTACCACCTCAGCCGCTCACCCATTGGAGGACAGCAACGTCAAACAGCGACAGCTGTTGGACACCATACAAGCGGTAACAGAGCCATGGAGAGGTACTCTGCAGCAGTGTCTTACAACACAACATCCAAACATTATGAAGAAATAACAGATGCAACCGTGTATCATTTAGCACCGGACATGCTAACACTCAGCACAGTGG
>OOFC01014400.1:0-14010 GCA_900323345.1 Pseudochromis fuscus
TAGCAGCGTAGAAGTCTCGAGCGGGAATATTCCAGTTCAACACAGACAGCTGCAGCCGCACACACTGCTTCTGTTTCCCAATCTGAGCAAATAACACAGTCCTGAACTTAATAGGCATTTTAACTCTTTACCACAGTGAAGCAGCTGATACACACACAAAAAAGAGTTGTAATCACACCACAGGTACAAATGAAATTATGCCAAAAATATTGAAATCAATCTTACCTCAGCAACTTTGTTCAGTAATCCTGTGCCAATGCCATTTCCTATAGAGAAAATTTTGTAAAAGGGGTAACACAAATATATTAAAAAGGACACTATGCTCATTTCCAGCTTTATATTTATGGCCTCCTGTAGAGTAGTTTTGTATAGATTGCATTTATCATTTATCATCTTCTGTCTGAAATATGCTGCTTTGACCCCCCCCCCTTCTCAAGAGCCCATTTCTTTCTTCTGATTGGCTAACATTAACAGGAGGTGGAAGCTGACTCTCGAACACATGACTATAAATAAACAAAATAACGCAACTTTGTTGACACATTTCTAGACTGTTGGCCATGTGTAGTACAAACACCCAACATTGTAAAACTGTATTTAGAAAAGAAAACGTGTAAAAGCAGAATAGGTCCTCTTTAAAAGAACTATACAGAAAACATGTGATTCACACTCAGCATTAAAAAATATTTCTATGCAGTACTACTGTTTAGGCCTTAATAACACCTTAATAACATTGTACCTCTGAACTCTGGCATCACATACAGGTCGTCCAAATACACTGACCGTCCCTTCCATGTGCTGTATGTGTAAAAGTAAAGTGCGTACCCGATGACTCTAAATCCTACATGGACAAACAGAAACAAGTAATTAATAATGAAATCTGGGAAATACCAAAACGACGACAACAACAACACACTACAACTAGTGTGATAAAAAAAAAAAAAAAAGAAATCATTTTACATGTGTTTTCCTCCATTTATCACTACAGTACACACACGTGAATTGCTAAAGTGACAGACTAATTGCTTATAAAGAGAAAGGTGTAAAATTGAATCAAACTGAATCAATCTGACACTGACAGTCTAAATGTGACCATCTGGGAAGCCTTCAACCATAAAGTACTGTTCCTCCTATCACTGAACATCTGCTGCTCACCTGTCACTGTTCATTTATGAGGTAGGACCTGTGTAGTCATGATCTATTGGATATAGGTCTATCTATCTATATCTACAAAACAAGTGCAGAGACTTGTTATTATTGCATTATATGCTGAAAAATAAGTGATGTTCTTTACAGGAGAGAGCTCACTCTCAGTTTACCTTCATTAGATTTATGTTCCTCAGGTACTTCTGCAACAAGGCATTCAAAGAAGGGATTCTGGCAGAAACCATCACGCTCCAGTTCTGAAATTACACCAAGACAAATGTATTCACATAGACACATCTCTTACAACACAGTTAAAAGTGAGGCTGCTTGTACTGGGTGTTGTTCAAACATGTCTCAAAGAGCATGACAAGGATAAAAGTAGGATGTACCTGACCCAGACCTACAGATGCATTCGTAAAAACCTGTTCAATGAGACTTGGTCCAAACAAACTGCTATACTGATTATTACTGTCACAGGAACTGATTACTACACTGTTTTTAACAATTACATATGTTTGGTTGTAGGCTTGCACTAGTATTTTAAAATATATTGTGGCTGTGTGAAGAGTACAGGTGAAACATGCATTTCATTGTGTGCAACAGCTACTGGGATCCTGACTGTGCATGTTATAGATACACTTGTGTAGTTCTCGCTATGACAAGTCAAAATCTCTGTGACTTGTGGATTAATACCAACATATGATTCACAATCTGTAATAATCTTACCTTCACGGGTAAGCTTCACTTGGTCAGACATTTTATCACGAACAGCCAACTCCTGAAAAACACGTATTTATTATGTGTGCGCATGTGCAACCTTCATGAACCCTAAAATGCAAAGACATTTGTCTAATAAGAATTAGTTTAGAGTCAGCACTGACTCACCATTATCATCCTCGATATGTCTTCACAGTCTTCTTTACTTGCAGCTCGTATTTTGAAATGCATGTCTGCAGCAGCAGCAAGCTCTCTTCTTTTTACAGGTTTCAGGTTCAGGTTCAAACCATAGACTGAATATTGAAATAGATCACGCACGTTAAATCACTCTGCACCAGCAAACACTCGCTGTGACGTAACAGTGCTTTCAAAATAAAACGCAAATCAATTAAGGCGAGTAATTTTATGAAATGTACAAACAAAAGTTTTTAAAGTTTTAATAACATAGCATTTAGGTAGGTAGGTAGGTAGCATGTAGGTAAATCTATGGTTTTACTGTTAATTAATTTACTCACTCACTTCCACTTCAGTAGATGAGGCACTTGATACTAAAACAGAACCATGTTCTCTTGCAAGAAGTTTCTCAGAGCTGAACTGCACTATGCAGTTGATACATCTGAACTTTTACTTCTATTTGCAGATTTCTACACTGTAGCATTTCTTCTTTTAATAGATTAAAATGACCACTGACGTGCAGGGCTGTCATTTCCTTATTTTTGTGCTTTTGGATTTCAGCTGCCTTGTGATTTTGTGATGACACCTAATCATGTGCAGACAATATAATACCAATTCTATTACAAAATAGCTAACTTAATTATTTTTTTGCAATTGTTCACATATTCTGCAAAACTCTAAAGAAAATGGTAAAATCTTTAGAAAATAGTCAATTTAAATGTGCACGCTTATGTCCAAAAAAATGTCACTGATAGCACACCAGTGTGAACTATGGTTTTAAATGACATTCATTATTTTTATTATAAAACACCCAAAACAAACAAACACAAAAAAACAGTCAAACAGAAATCCCTTCCTCCCCCCAAAAAAGAAAGAAAAATGCATCCAGCTGAAGGATTTCATACAAAATCTGATTTATTTTAGGGTAAAAAAAGAACATGTAATCAATTAGAATATAAGCTGAAACATTGAAGATCTCACAGATTGATCGGTTTTCATTGGGCATTAACATATTTACAAAGTCTGGTCACATTTGCTCTTTATCAGTTAAGAGTTCAGATATTCACCTTCATACCACTTCAGAGTTTACCCCTTTAAGTTCAGCCCAAACAAACCTCCTCGTGTTCAGCTGCTCCAACATGATAAGAATCGCCACTACCATTACGAGTCTCAATGTGGTGAATGTGTGCTGGCTCCGGGAGACTCGGACCGTTCGAGCTTCATCCCTGCATCGAGCGGAGTTGAGGAAATTGAGGTGGGCAGAACAGAGCTCTTAGTCTCCAAAGAGGAAGAGGCAGAAGAGGGCAGTGATACAACTATATACTTCTGCAGAGGTCGTGAACCCGTCAGTCCGGGGCCACTGCCGGACTCCAGTTTTACCAGCGGCTGTAAGGTCGAGGTAGCACTGGGTACAGTGCTAGTTACTGGTGAAGCTGACTGGGAGGAGCTGAGCGTGATTACCTAAAGGGAAGAAAAATATACAGATGAGGGGTGTACATTTTATACAGAAGCGCTTCAGTACATCCCATGGAAGTAAATTCCCAACCTGTGAAGGTAACCCCCAAAAATCCCTGTTTGTGCATACAGTGTTACGGCTGCTTTGAAATGACCCCTGAAAATACCTTGTTCAGATTTGGTGTACTGGAAAATCAAAGTACCTGCTGAGTTGAGGCGGCACCAGCACTGGTTGCCATAACAATGTACTTTGTTGCCGGGGGAGATGGCTGTGACGGGGTACCAGGTCGCGGAGACATCAGGGTGAGGGAGCTTGGAACCTTAATGATGCTGGGAGTGCGAGGCCCTGAAGACCCACTTAATCCACTTTGTGAGACTGAGAGGGTGGGACGAGGCTGCAGGAAAGGGTCATCAGTCATTATCAAACACTCACTCACGTCATTCTGTGGAGCTCAACCTCACCTCTGGACTAATCAGTTATTACACCTCAAAATGTTTAAATTTGGATGAAGTATGAAGTGTACCTGTGTGATTGTTAATGTGGTTCTGTTGACTTGCTGAGCTTGCAGTGCAGCTTGAGTCCTGGCCTTCATTACATGGGAGCAAAGCATGGGTCCAAGATAACCATAATCTGTACGATACTGCTCCACGTTGTCAGGCTGAGGTCGGATCTTGGCAATGACACTGGCACAATGTTTCTTTAAAAGACAAAAAAAAAAAACATCACTACACCTCTAACAGCTGTCATTGTTTCAATGTTTTAGTTTACAACATGCATGATAATCACAGAAGTTCATTTATTACCAGTAAGAGGCTTTGAACGTGGTCGGCTCCTATCTTATCAATATTGGAGACCACTGGTCCTTCCATCACTGCTTTGATGCGAGCACCCTCTACAGTAAGCCGAGGAAGGATCAACGTCTTGATAACCTACAGAGAACAAACAGCAGGAAGTTGGTACCAGTGGAACAGAAACAACAGGAACAAACACAGATGACAAAATCCCACTCACATCAGGTCCCAGTTCAGCGAGCCCAGCGATGCAGCCGTAACGTGTCGTCCACTGGGTTTTGTCATCCAACCAACTCTGAAAAAATAAACAAATCAGTCGAGTTTAGTATGTGTGTTAAACAGAGGTGTTGAAGTTAAATTAAAAAAAAAAAAAAGTAAATAGATCACCTCATATATACAGTATCATGGCCTAAACAAATGTTCTACCAACTACCCATTAACATTTGTTTTATGATTTTAGGAAGAAGGGAAATTGATTATTTAATCAAATTATTATATTTCAGACAGGATTACACAACAGCAGTAAGGATACAGAAAGGGCCTGACAAAAAGTCTTTACTTCATTATTTCTGACAACAGTATATAAAACACAAACACCTACCTTTGTAAAAGTCTTGGTAATACGGGACTGGATGTTGTTGGTTGTTGTACTAAAGGTTTTACAACTTTGGGCCATAAGACGAGCAGCAAAGTCCCGTAAAGCCCAGTGGTTGTCAACATCTGGTCGCAAACAAAGCTGCTTGCTCACAATACAGGTGACCACAGCTGGGATGAGCTCATGCAGCTACAGTTGCAGATTAAAAAGAAGATTATTATTATTATTATTATTTCTACTGCCTGAGATTATATCTTTCAGAAAATATTGCAACTTTTTTTTCTTTACTCACATATTTCTCCAAATACAAAGTGGGGTTGTCCATTAGAGCTTTGACCATCCGCATCAGATAAATCAGTAGAGCCAAGTTGTTTTGTACCACATTTACACGAACCTTTGAGGAGAGGATACAGTCAGCACTTTGAACAGAGATACGTTTGGTAATTTTATGTGAGGTGAGTAAGTTGGAAACGTGCTTACTCCTTCAGAAATAAATGTGCTGAATCTTGGAAGCATCTGATACAGTCCAGGATCAGTAGCAATGCTCTGTAAAGCTTCCTGCATGAAACCAAAGACAGAATTTTTTTTAAAATAAAAGCCACATGACAAAAATGTAGCAGCATTCTCTAATGGTGCGGTGATGCATTTTCTTTATAGTGTGTTAAAAAAAGAACGAAATATAAGTGACTGTCAAAGCAAAATGTTAATTGTAACATTTTTGTTCTATTTTTGTAAATGTTATTACTCCACATGTATCAGAGCCAGATTGTGCTTACCGCTCTCTTAGCTTCACAGGAGCCAACGCATGCTTCTGTGATTTCCTTGTAGTAGAGCTGCTGTTCCACAGACAGCTCGTGAGTGCTGCGTGGTTTCAATCTTATTAGACCCTTTTCCTTTCCTGAAAGAGACAGACATTATACAAATTTGATAGAGACGGAAGAGGCGAGCAGTGTTGGGAGACAGGTGAAGTAAATACTAAGACTTAAATATAACACTGACCCAAGGGTCAGATACTCACCTTTGCCATCCGGAGCTGTTGCGTTCTGACTCTTGCCTTGAATTGTACCTTCCTCCTCCTGACCAGGTTTAACGACTTTGAGGGGCTCAGTAGATTCAGCCTTCTGTTGTTCTTTTGGTGCTGAAAAGGAGTTAACAAACCTTACGTCTAAGGGTTTTCTTCAAATATACAATTTTGTGTGACTTAAGAAAAGAAAATTCAAACAAGGCTAACCTGGCGGTGGATTTTCTGGAATGGAAGGCTGCACCCCATCAATGCTTAACCAGTGGGCTATGGATTAGAAAACAATCATGGTGTATCAGCTGACAAATCAAAACAAGACAATGAAATCTAATGGAGTGTACTGACGTGAAATGAAGGGTACCTTTGAGAGACACATCTAGTGGAACTCTGGGGAGCGGTGTGTTTATAATGTCACTGAGGTCAACTTCCTTTTCCTCATAGAAATGAAGCTCTCTTCCACCACCACTCGCAAAGCGAAATGGGATAAACTCTTGCGACTGAAATCCATAGAGGGGCTGCAACAAAAGGATTTTACTTTGAACATAAAGTTTCTTCAAATAACATCCATCATGTGACTTAATAAGGCAACACAAAGTCTTTTAATTAGAATATATCAATTTTCTTACCTCCACATTTTTTAGTTTGAGAGCATTATCTATGTCACTGGTGGTTAATTTACGTCTCTTCCCATGATGCATGAATTTCAGAGCGTCCTGTGTAAAAAAAAAAAAAAAAAAAACGACATCAGATTTCAGATACGAGACAGAAGATATACTAAAATGTTCAAGCTTGGGATTTCTGATTTTTCAGTCACACAAACAAAACAATAACAAATGCATTTCCATCTTACAAACATTACCTGAGCAATTTCTTTTATCCTGTAGCTGACCTCTTCACTTAGAGCTACACAGCTTTCCTCCTGTAACTGCCCCACTCCCACAGATTCTGCCATGGCCTTCATTGATTCTGTGGGCAGGCTGACTGAACACTGCTTCTGCCGACGTTCCTCTGCCATGGCTGGAAAAAACAGATCATGTACGTTGATAAATATAACCTCTCACATATATACACACACAATCTCAAGTTCATAATAAAAAGGGAAGTTTTTGTTGATATCCTTTTTAGTGTGTAACATATTCAGTCATGTCTGAAATCATGATCATAGTACCCTAACTTATAACCTACAGACTTGACCAGTGATGTTTTAGGTAAAATTCCCAGCCTAAAGGCTTTTTCTATAGACATTTATACACATACTATCTAGTCAGCTGGATCTCTACATAAAGGAGATCATCACTACAAACCCTATATTGAAGAATTAAGCACACCACTGACAGAACTCTACTAAATGAAGCAAACTATACAGAACAAGGATCTACCAAGTCTTCTTGTGTATACTCTGAAAACATGTACCAGATGTTAAATTTGGCTTTTTTTTTTTAACAAAGACAACACAGATCAGAAAAATACATCATTTTCACCGTGCAGCCTTGCGGTAACAACACCATGTTACTAGATAATTCACACTAACACGAGCTTGTGAGGAAGGCAAGCATATAGCAGCATTAATGCAACAGGAAAACAACAAACACAAAGGCTAGGCTGAGTAGGAATGATTTCAAAACCGTAATGTTTATCTCGATGGAGTTATTTCTACAATTATTTGTGGCAAAAGTGATGACAACTATCCTCACGCAACTTTACAAGACTGTCAAGAAGAAGTATCCAAACATGTAAAGTTAACACGGGCTTATCCAAATCAATGGAAGGCAGGCTACTCAATTAAATATAGAGTTGCAACGGATACTTACATTAGTATTTGACGTGACTGTAGCTCAATCTGTCGAGATTGACAATAATTCTTCGTTCTCAATATTAAAAATCCCTAAAAGACCCACTTTCGTTCAGTATAGTAAAAGAATGCACGGTTGAAAAGGAAAAAGAGATGCTTAGTTTCCAGTGTCTTTCTCTAACACTTAGTGTGTGTGTGTAAACAAACACACCAAGCTCCACAGAGAGCGGGTTAACCACTGTGACGGAAGAACAATCCCCGGACTACATGCAACACACAAGCCACACAAAAAGTATACTAATTAAAATGCAACAATCCCGTTTTTAAAATAAAAAGATGTGTTAATTTAAGCCTCTCTCCGCATGTATACTTGTTTAATATTAACTTACTAGGCGTTACATTTGTTGTAGGTTAGCTTGCATGCTAATAACTTAGCTTCCGCTGATGTTCTTACCTGTAGGAAACTTTCCAAGTCAGGAACTTATACAAATAGTAAGAATCAATGTTTACAGCAATAATGATTTCGCAAAACTATTTCTTCTCGGTGAATATCCATCTCTTGATGTAAATAACTAACTAATTCACGGACTGTCGCTGAGACCTCCGTTCGTGAATTAGCGCTTGTGTTCCATCGCCATTTTGAGTCACGTTCCGGTTATGTTATCGCGAGATTACAGTTAAGGACAAGACAGATAAAGGAACCGCTGTAACTTTATTGAAAAATATGTGTATTACAAATACGTTAAAATATTACTTCTTGGCAAAATATTCAATGCCCCAATTGAATGACAACATTATAACTTTTTCAATTTTCCTACCAAGAGCACTGGGCTTTCTATAAGAATCCTATACCTGCCCGGAACCATTGCAATGTTCGCGTTTGCAGGGGGAGATCTTATGTTGTAGCAACGAAGACAAATGTCCGCTGCGTGGAAGGACATTCCAAGAAGAAATCATGTACAGATTTGTATTCCGAACTGTGTGTGCGGCTCGAAAGTCTTCATTCGGTGTCCATGAGACGCGTGTGTTACTGTCTAAATGTGACAGGACAGCAGCTCCAGTGTTCAGGTGAGTTCAAGCTGGGACTCTGGGGATTGAACAGCACCCAGTGATACACATGAGTAACTCAAACATGTCTGGTAGGACTACCCTGTTGCATAGTCATGCATTTTAGTTGAAAGAAGAAGTTTGACATTGTACGTTAGAAAAAGCTTTTAGCTTTGTTTATATCCTTAAAAGCAGAGGGAAAGGTTAGCTAGCTGTTAGCTAACCTGCACTGATAGGCTGAGGCGGTTTGATTGATTTGGTTGTAACTGATTTACACAAAATTGTCTCATCTACAACAATATGATGTTTTTTTTATCAATTATTATTATGTAAATGCATGGACAGAATTACATGTAAATTATTTTATTATCCACTTCTGATCAGAGATATTATGTTTTAATATGGAATTACGGTTTATGATAATGTCACTCTAATGTGACCCCTTTTGAGTCAGCCCTCTGTGATGACTTACACCGTTTTCACTTAACATAGGTTTGCAAATGGCGGTAGAGGACATGCTTTCAGCACAAGTTCAGTCAGGCCCTGTGAAAAGAAAGATCATGCCATCCCTGCTAAGCAAGAGGAGGAAACAAATGCAGACAAAAACAGCAATGTGACAGAAACTGTTCACGCAAAGACGGCTGAACAAACACTGGAGACAGTGGTGTTAAAGGCAGATGATGGAAGTAAAACACCGCAGACAGTGGTGTTAAAGGCAGATGATGGAAGTACAACACAAGAGACAGTGGTGTTAAGGGCAGATGATGGAAGTACAACACAAGAGACAGTGGTGTTAAGGGCAGATGATGGAAGTACAACACAAGAGACAGTGGTGTTAAGGGCAGATGATGGAAGTACAACACAAGAGACAGTGGTGTTAAGGGCAGATGATGGAAGTACAACACAAGAGACAGTGGTGTTAAGGGCAGATGATGGAAGTACAACACAAGAGACAGTGGTGTTAAGGGCAGATGATGGAAGTACAACACAAGAGACAGTGGTGTTAAGGGCAGATGATGGAAGTACAACACAAGAGACAGTGGTGTTAAGGGCAGATGATGGAAGTACAACACAAGAGACAGTGGTGTTAAGGGCAGATGATGGAAGTACAACACAAGAGACAGTGGTGTTAAGGGCAGATGATGGAAGTACAACACAGGAGGAGATGGATATTAAAGCTGAACAGGTTTTGGCAAAGCCAACACAAGCCAAGACTGATGAGGGTAAGAACGTGAAGAAGAGTCTCCTGGAGCTCCTTGGAGCCATGAAGGTGGAAGTTACCAATAAGAGGAAGCTAAAAACCTTGAAGCAGAAGGAAAATCATCAGTCAACTACACAAGAAAAGCCAAAGCCAGCAGAAATGGAGAGCACCTCCAGTATGTTTCAGAAGGCTGCAGAGGAGACTTCATCTCAGAGGTGAGAAGTTTTTTTTTTTTGTTTGTTTGTTTGTTTTTTTTCCCTAGGTTGCAATGACTTGTTGAATTTCTTTTTCACATTGTTTGCAATCCAATCAAGTGATAACTTTTGCCTCAGCATGTTGAGATGATCACAGTCACTGCTGCAACTGTTTGTGTTGCAGGTTTAATCGCATTATCTTGGAAGGATATCTGAACCTCTGGTCATACTTGATTCACTGACTCCAGCCGGTCTGCATTGTGTTTTTCAGTGAGGAATTGGATCCTGAACTGGTCGCTGCAGCGTCTGCTGCAGCCTCAACTCTTCCCAACCAGAGCCAGGCTGCATTTGAGCTGCTCAGTCAGCTGAGGCAGCGCAAGGCTCTCACTGAGGCTCAGAAGAAAGGGGACATAAGCAACATTGGGTATGTTTCCAGTATACGCATGTTAATTGAACAAATGTTTTAATGAGATGTTGACATTTGTTTCTGCTTTTGTATTCTAGAATAATTGCAATTGAACATCCTTGTTCATTTGTAATAAACATTAACCAACACTGTTTTCTCAGAGTAATTATTACTGACATGAAAGTAGGAAAGACAAGACGAAAGGCCTTGCTGACCAATCAGATCCATTTTGATGAAGATGAAATGCAACCCACTGAAGACGGAGGAATCACTACTGAGCCGGTCAACTTTGAGAAAAAGTAAATACTTTATCACATCTGTATTCAGATTATTTTGGGATGGGTCATGTGCTTAACATGTATTTGTATGTTTTAGGAGGAACCTGCTTACAGCGAAAAGACTTGGCCTCTTTTCCACCACTACTGATGAAGAAGTTGAGTCAGCTGTTGGTAATAATGAATTTTGACGTTTCTGTATCAAGCGTACCATTACTAATTGTCTATGTTTTTGTACAATGGATCATTTGTGGTGCTGTTTGATCTAAAATTCATGCTCCTCAGAATACGATCTGTGACTTGTCTTATAGCAATCTTCCTTCATTCATACTCCCTAGATTCAAGTTTTGTTTCCTTTTGTTCTTAATTTAGCTGCTCCTGCTCAAATTGATGGTGAGAGTGGTTTTGTAACAAAAAGAAAACTGTGCTTTGATATTTATTTCATACATGCTTTTTGTCATGCCAGTAGTCTCTGTCTCTTGCAAACAAAGTTTATGTCAAATTGCAAAACTGTTTCAGCTTGATTTGCATATCTGCTGATAGTTACAGCATTACCAACTCTATGGGACGTGGACTTTGCCAATCAGTTGTCTCTTGTGTCCAACCAAATACCTCGTAATGGCTTTGAGGAAATGATCCAATGGACCAAAGAGGGGAAACTTTGGCAGTACCCAATCAACAATGAAGTTGGTGAGTGATGAACTCTGTGTTGACTTCATTATATGATTAGAATAAAAGTGTAGCTGAAAGACACACTGACAGTGTTTTTTTGCTTTGTGTTAGGCCTTGAGGAAGAAGCCAGCGTCTCTTTCCATGAGCATATCTTTTTAGAGAAGCACTTGGAGGAGGGCTTCCCTCGTCAGGGACCGGTGCGTCACTTCATGGAGCTCGTGGTGGTCGGTCTTTCCAGAAACCCCTATCTGACTGTGCAGCAGAAGAAAGAGCACATTTCCTGGTTTAGAGACTACTTCCATCAAAAAGAGGAGGTCCTCAAGGAGGCTGATGTTTACCTCAACTAAACTCAAGACAAATGTGTGTTTTTTATAAATGTGCTGGATATGGACACATGGTCATCTTTACCCATATAGTTTCCTGTTAGAATGGACTTGATGATATTGATCAGACCACTGCTTATAGCTTCAACACCGGCCTGCTGCATAGTGGAGAAAGATGTCCAGATAGAAAATGGCAAACTACAGTCTTGGCTCTTTATTTTTTGGAGTGTTTTCCAGTCTGCCACTGATCATTTCTTCATAGTTTAATCCTACTGCAGGAGATTGAATGACTATATTGGGCCACTAGTGTCATGACAATTGTGTGAAACCAGGGATTTTCAGTGTCTGGGATACTGTAATTTGTTCTCATGAAAAACTGTCATCTTCACAGCCATGTCAATGCAATCATTTTTGTGATAGTCAAGGTATCAAAAATGATGTACGGAAATATTTGTGTTGAATTATACTTAAAGTGAATAAATTTATTGGTGTAAAAGTTTGAAAACAGTGGATTGCTGAATTGGATGACTTGTTAAAGACCTCTACTTAAAATAACAGGTTGATGAAAAATATTTTTGTGTTATTTAAGAGTCAGAGGCCGTACAAACACCTGCAATCATGATTAATGATGTTTTCCCAGACTGTGAAAGAAGTAGAACCTGTGAGCAACATTGAGGACCTTAGATCAGGTTTACAGTAGGAACATAATTAGACCTTGAACCCAGTGCCCCTTCTCAAGGGAAGTGCCTTTAAAGTTAAACAACCTCTTTAACAATGTGCCACACAGATTCCTACTGGTCTAAAAACACCCCCCTCCAGCTATTGTCCGGGAAAGTGGAAAATGACAAGTTGAAAGTGTCTCATTTCCACATTTTGTTCACTTTTCCATAAACAGTGATTGGCATGATAAGGTGTTGGCAAGACTTCCTCACTTCTGTTTGTGTGGGCCAAAAAAAGAAAGAAAAAAGTGTCTCAGTGTGGAAAGACACCTGGCACCGCTCTGACATTTCTTCTATGAATAAAATAATAATCATAGTCAAAAGCTATTTTTTAAAACCAGCATTACCAAGTGCTTTACACAGCACACGGGAGTACAAAACAATACCAGTATAAATCAAACCTAAAGACAAGTGATGCACATGAATATAAACCACTAGAGGGCATTAGTGACAGCTGCAGATCCATGGGAAATTAGGATTTGTAGCAGTTTGACATCAATGCTGGAGTCCAGACATGTAAAAAAAAAAAACAACTCCAGTTTTCATATTAACTAGTATAATGGAATAAATAAAAGATTCATTGACCACCCTATATTTATAGAGGTGTCATAACATCTTGTAAAGTTAAGGCGGTATTTTAGATACCAAAACCACAAGTGTCTGGAGGGAAAAAAAGCAACCGCTAAAACTATGTACTGTCTATGAAAATAAGACCATCTGTGGGAAAAAACAAACAACACAATGTAAATATGACACTGCTAAAATAGAAATAGAAAAACCTACAGTAATAATGACCGATCCCTTTTAATAGATATGGTGTTATATGTATTGCTGACCTACATTTTTTTTAAATTATTAGATGGGTGTCATTCCTTGTGGTAACACATAGCCATTTAATAAAAGACAGAAAAAATCAACGGGTCTTAGTAAAATAACACGTGTTCATACTATCCATATACATCTGTAAGAATTAATAACTGACTAATTAAAGTGTGTCAATCAAATCACATTTGATCTAAAATGATGCACATTTGAACTCCAACAGCGCCCTTTGGTGCCAACCGAACAGTCCTTGAACGCACCGTCAAATTGCAAACCTCGGAAGATGGAGCCAGTGAGAGGGCCGTGAAGGCATCATCATACTCAGTACTACTTGTTGGTGACAGAGCTGCAGACTTGAGTTGTAAGCAGCCGCGGCGGGATGGTGTGAACTGAAGACCTTGAACGAAACACTTATTTTTTAAATTACTAGCATCTCCCATATTTTCTTGTTTACTGCTTGGAGCGTGGCCGCATCATTATTATATATAGGTTATTTGTTTTTATCTGTTACTTTTTTTGTAAATATTTTACATTTTTAAGTGAGTGTCTATGTGACAGAGAGTTTGACCCTGACATGGCTGAGGTTCCGCCACCACAGGCACAGCCGGTCGAAATAGACCCGGACTTTGAGCCTCTCTCCCGGCCGCGGTCCTGCACCTGGC